>JBBMKB010087329.1:0-11690 GCA_037833945.1 Alaria marginata
TCCGTCCCGGCATTGTAGGGATGCGAGGGTCTATGGTATTATGACTACGGCTATGCAAGAAATGAGTACACCCCCCCCCCCTCCCACACAAATACTGCGTTTGGACACAGTCAACCGCAATCAAAACGCCCATGATACACAGTATTAGCAGCAACGACCGTCTCTTATTAATAGTCGAGCCTCACCTATTATGGAAGCGAATTTCGATAGGATTATCACTTGTCGGCCAAACGCATTTCTAGAACATTGCGACGAAACCCTCGACCTCACAGCTTCAATAGAAGGGTGGTTTGTACCAGAAGCACCCCCCCCCCTGACTACCCCCGCTGCTGTTAACCTTAACCTTACCGTTTTACCTTGGCAGGCGGTGCCAGCTCTGGGAGGACGGGGTGGAGCTCGGCTACAACGAGCTTTCGTGCACTCTCGTTTCCGACGTCACCGGTCCATCCAAGACCCTGACCACGTTATCACAGCCTCTTCTTTCGCAAGGAAGCCGGGAGCCGCGAGGTGAGCTTTCTGTTTGGGTGTTTTTGGCGGTAGTTCGTGCTTTGTTGTGTCTTGTATATTTGTGTTAAAACTGTTAGTTGTTGTTGTGTCCTTAATGTGATTTGTTGTTGTTTTTGTCAATAGTCTGATTGTTGCTGTTGCTGTTGCTCAAGAATCACGCGGAGTTATCGCCAAGTATCTGCGTGCCCTCTATACGCCCTACCCTGCCCTACCCTACCCGTGCCCGTGCTAGGCCCTACCCTACTATACCCTACCGGTGCCTGTGGGGGGCCCTACCCTACTCTACCCTACCCTACCCCCCCCCCCCCCCCTCCCCTACTCTACCCTACCCTAACGCCGAACGCGCTTCTTTCCCTCGCTACTGCTGTGCTGCTGCGTCCATATTTGTACATGGTATCCCCGACCGACCCGAAAGTCGCCTTTGGGTGGGGACAGACTCAGGAGTGGTTCGGCTATGGGAGACGTTTGCCATGGGCATCGAGGGACGGTGGCGCGTCAGCCAGCACCCTGTCACCAGCATCGAGCAACACCCGGGGGATAGGGTGGGCCGGAGGTGAGAACGAGAACAAAAAAAAAGCCATGGTATATGCCGGTATAAAATGTGAAGATAGGAGCCGTGACCGTTACCGTAGTCGTAGTCGTAAGCATGGCCGTAACCGCAACCGTAACAGTAATCTTCACCGTAACCTAACCGTACTCGTGACCTTATCCGTACCCGTAACAGTAACGTTAAGCTCTTTGGGACTTGAGAACGAACAAAAAGGTCGAAAGTAAATGACGCTTACGGCACCGACCACACGAAGCATTCCGACTTGCTGGGGTAGGAGATGGGTCCGATGTGCAACACAGGGAGAGATGCACAACACGACACGCTTGCAGCATGATGACACGAGCGCAGCTTGGTGAATGACACTTGTGCTGCTTCACGCGCTTCCTGGGCGCTTAATAAGACCGCAATTTTCGTTTTTTTGGTTGCTGTTCATGGGTTCCAAAAGGGTTAAACCGTAACAGTAGCCTCAACCGTAACCGTAAATGTAACCGCAACTGTAGCCGTACCCGTCCACGTAACCGCAGCCGTAACCGCACTTGACCCCGTAGTATTAGTAATCATCACCCTAACTGTCGTTGTTTCTTTCCTGAGTACGAGTTCAACCTCAACCCCACTCTGCTCTATCAAATACGTATGGCCCCGAACCAAACACATTTCCTATATATTAAGATTCAATAACCCCCCACGAACCTCAAATTCCTCTGTTCAATCTTCCATGCCGCCAAAACGGCAACCGTATACGTGCCCGTGTCTGTAACCGTATCACAGCAGCATTAACGCAGCCGGAGGCGATGCCTCGCCTTTGCTGCTTACGAGCGTGGGTTTCAGCTTCGGCTCAGAGGCGTTGCTGTGGAAGGCCTTAGGAGGCGCAGACACGCAAGACGAAGCCGCCAACGAGCAGGTGGGGTTATCACAATAATATGTTACGATCTCAATCTGCACAGTAGCAGGCTCTGCATGCTCCGGCGGGGGGGGGGGGGGGTTAGAATGGCGTTGATATATAAGTAGTAGCCTTTGTAACTGTGGCGGTGTTTAGAGGCTGTAGTTTTTACGATAGTATCTACAGCAGTAGGATTTACTGCGGTGCCGGGTTGGTTGTGGTGGTGGTGACGGTGGTGGTGTGGTATGGTGCTCTCGATGGCGGTGTACGGCTCGCTCCCCCCCCGTCTCTCCCGCTGCCGCTCTTTCTCCCTCCACCGATGTGCCGATGACGGAATGCTCTTGCTGTTGCCAACGATTCAACCCCAACGGTAACCATAGCCTCATCGCTGACGAACGCCAAAGTTAACGCTAGCGCTCCAACGCCAACTCCAACGCTTACTCTAGCGTCCCAACATCAACACTAACGCTAACCCCAATGATAACGCCAACGCTGACACCACCATCACCACTACAACCAACACAACCACCTCCACCATCACCATCATCACCACCACCTACATCAATACCAACGCCATCACCCCCACCGCCATTGTCACCAACACCATCACCCCCACCACCATTGTCACCAACACCACCATCCCCACCAACACCACCAACACCACCAACACCACCAACACTACCACCACCACCATCACCAATCGCCAACACCGCCACCACTACCACCACCGACGTTTTCCCAACTGGACAGGAAGAGCAGCCGTTGTTCAAGTGGCCTGGTCTTCGCGCCGCGCGCTTCGACCACGGAGGGACCCGCGCCGCCGCGGTAATCTACCCCCACCCTGGAGGGTTAAACGTGTCGGGGGCGGGGGGGCAACCGCACCAGGCGTGGGGCGCACAGGTAGGATTGCCATGAACTGTGATACTCTTCGTACCTCCAGTAGTGCTGCTGCTGCGCATGCTGCTGTGTGTGATATTTTGCTGGCGAATGCTGCTTTGACTTAGTTTTGGGTGGTTTTGGTTGGTTTTCGACTGGCCTGGTTTGTTTTTATTTGATGCTGTTTTTTTTTTTTTGAGTTTCAGTTTTGTTTAGTTGGAAAGTTGAGCGTGTCGGGGGGAGAGGGGTAAGCTTGGGGTGCCTGTGTGGGACTGCCGTGAAGTGTGATAATACGGCAGCTGTATATGCTGTTGTTGTGCGTGTTTATGGCGAGGGTTGTTTTTGTTTTTAACGGAATGTAATTGAAATGTGGCAAGTTTGCGTTGGTTGAGTTGTAGGATTGCCGTGAACTGCTGTTGTGCTGCCGTTGTACAGCTGCTGCTGTGTGTGTTTAGGCGATTGCTGTTGCTGTTCTGGTTTAATTTGGATTGCTTTTGGTTTGAGTTTGGATTGGTTTGGTTGTGGTCTGGCGTTGACTTGGTTTGGTTTGGTTCGGTTTGGTTCGGTTTGGTTTGGTTTGGTTTGGTTTGATTTTGGTTTAGTGTGTGGTGGGTTTGATTTAGCTCTTGGGTTGGTTTCGTTTGGTGGGTGTCCAGGCAGGATTGCCGTGAAGTAGGATACGGCCGCTGTACATGCTTCTGCAGTGTGTGTTGATGGCGAAAACTGTTGTATTTGTTTTTGTGTGTGTTTTGTTCTGTTTTGCTTTGTTCCGTTCTGTTTTGTTGTACATTTTTGTTTTGCACGGTGTGGAAGGTGGCACGAAGTTGTAATATAGGGAAGGGAGAACAGATGGGAGAGGGAAAGTTTTTTGTTTTGTTTTGTGTATCTCGCGTGTTTTCCTTTTGTTCTGTCAGCTTCTCCATTTCCGTTTTTTAAATATTTACACGTTCGTGTCGCCCTTCGAAACTTACTCGCCGGTATTTTTTTTTAGGTTTTGGACGTCGAGACGGGAAGCCTGCTGGCGAGGTTGTGGGACGCTCGCTCGGGTCCTCTGTACCACGTTCCCAACGTCGGATTCAATGCGACAGACGACCTAGTCGTCACGGACGGGGCTCTCTGGGACCCGAGGAGAGGGGTGAGCCCAAAGAGTAGGGCTGTCAGTCAGCTAGCTTGGCGGCCAGGTATTACAGTAGTTGGTTGGCGAAGGAAGCCGACCGACTGACTGACTTTAGATATTATTTCTCGAGATAAAACCCTTCGCGACCTACAGACATACCAGTCAGATACAATAGCGCATAACACTCGTCCGCAATTGGGGGGGGCGGGGGGCACAGCGGTGCTAGGTTTTGATTCGAGGACCCTGTTGTTTCCTCCAAATGGACTTTTAGAGCGAAAGCGCTTGTCCCTGTGTAACCAACTCCCGCCCCTCCCCTCTCTTCCCCCCCCCTTACCTCTCGATCCCCTCCCCCCCCATATCGGTTTTGTGCTCGCGGCAGTTGCGCGTGTACCAGTTCGACAAACTTGGGGGTGGTGGCGGTTTCGGGCTCTTCCACCCCAACGGCAACGAGGTTCTGGTGGACGAGGGGGTGTGGGACCTACGTACACACCGCCTCCTTAGAACTCTCCCTTGCCAAGACGGGACTGTCATGAAACCGTCGCCTGGGGGTGACGTGCTTTACACCTACAGGTAGGTGTTGGTTGTATAGCGCTATCCACGAGACCGCATGGTCACATGACTCGATGGGAGTGTTGTCCTCGCGGCGCTGGTCGTCGCTGGGGTAAGGGGGTCGGGAGGTTGCTGTCGCCCCGGCGGTGGTTGTGAGTGGCAGTTGGGGTTCGGGATGTTCGCGCGTGCGTGTGTGCGTGCGTGGCACCCTGCTTGTATGCGGGTTGTATGTTGTCGCCCGTTTTTTTTGTGTTGGCGTGTTTGTGGGGAACGGTTGGTTGTGGTGGTGGTGACGTTGGTGGCACGTTGTGGTGGTGTTTTTTTTATGTTGTTGATGCTGTCGTTGTGGTTGTGGTATTTGTGTTGTCAAATAGTTAGATATGTTGTAGCCCTCCTCTGTCGCCTTCCGCGCTTTTCCCCCACCTTTCACCGCCTGCCCCCCACCCTCTCCGCCTTTCCTGACTCTCCCTCCCTTCCTCCCTACCCTACCTTACCCTGCCCTACCCTACCTACCCTACCCTACCCTCCCCTGCCCCACCCTACCCCACCCTACCCCACCCTACCGTACCCTACCCTACCCTATCCTACCGTACCCTATGATACCCTACCCTACCCGACCCTACCCTACCCTACCCTACCCTACCCTGCCCTGCCCTGCCCTGCCCTGCCCTACCCTCCCTACCCTATCCTACCCCACCCTATGATACCCTAACTTCCCTCCCTCCCTCTCTTACTCCGCCCATGACAATATCAACGGTAATGTCAACGACAACGTCAACCACAACTTCAACAACACCGCCAACAACACCGTCAACGAAAACGTCTATGACAACGTCAACGCCACAACGTCAACAACACTGTCAACGACAACGTCAACGACAACGTCAACGACAACGTCAATGACAACGTCAACGACAACATCAACGACAACATCGCGACAATGTCAACAACAACGACGACGTCAACGACAACGACAACGACAATGTCAACGATAAACGCGGCGTTACTCAACCTCAAACTACACCAGGCCGGCGCCGGGGGCAGACTTTTTGGAGATGCCGCAGAAGCGAACGGCACAGGAAACTTGCTTCGGCGTCCTTGACTCGTCAACCTACGAGCAGATCCACTCACACGACACGGAGAAGGCTGTCATTCAGGTGAGTGGGTCGGGAGAGGTGGGGGTAGCGGTGGGGGTAGCGGTGGGTGGGTGGGTGGGTGAGTGGGAGGGGGGTGGGCGGTGGTTGGTGGGTGAGTGGGTGGGTGGGAGGGCGGTGGGTGGGAGGGAGGGCGGTGGGTGGGTGGTTGGGCTGGAGGGGGGGACGGAGAGGGGACATGCGTTTTTTGCCAATTTTACCTCTACAGCCTATGAACTCGGAAGAGTCAATCACAAATCTACCAGAAAATATGCTTAGCGCGCTTTTTGCACGCCGTCTCAAGCTGTTCCCTCCCTCCCTCCCTCGTCTCCTCCCTCCCTCGCTACCCCCCTCCCTGTCACCGCCAGCTTTCGACGGACGATTGGGACGGCGATGGGAGCTACATCTCTGTCGTCGAGCGTGCCGACCCTCTGCTGAATACCGTCGATACTGTGTGCTCGCTGTACGAGGTAAGAGGTTAGACGACAGCGCTCGTCGCCCTCCTGTGGTGTGTAGCCGGGGGTTTGGGTGGGTCTAACATTTTTGATTGAGATGCATGCTTCTTGCTCCAGTTGAGATACAGACGTTTTCGTGCGAATGATATGTACTGTAGTTGTTTATTCTACTGAGATAAAACTCTCTTCGTTCACTTCAGATGCGGTCCTCGCTCGAGTACGATGCAGACTTCTATACGTAATTTCTTGAAAAAGGTTCATATATACCAGTACGGATGTTTTCGTTTAATTTAGATACGTAATTCCTTGTCCAATTGACATACAGAAATTTCGTTCTACGTGTTGAGATTTATATGTTTTCGTCCAATTGAGTTCCAGACTTCTTTTATCCAGTTGAGATTCAGGCTGAACATAACCCTTGTAGGAACCGGGTGTAGCAACACTGTATGGCGTGTGCAGTGTTACCGACCGCCTAAAGTGATCGCTGCAGCAGTAGAACGACTAGCATCATACCATGCTTCGCATGTGTCCCGCTAGCTCATTTGCTTTGCCTGGGCTTGTCTTTTCTTTTCTAATACGTTTTTTCGCCGCATCTCGTTTGCTTTTTCCGCGACTCGAATGTTTGGTTTGTCTGTTTCATGCTTTTGCACCGGCTCGTTATTTTCCTCCTTGACTTTTTTTTTGTTCCCCCCTATTTTTTTCCTGCTCGTTCTTTGCTCCATTTTTCACTGGTTCATTTGTGTTTCCGGCGCGACTCGTTTGTTTGTTTGTTTGTTTGTTTGTGTGTGTTTTTTAATTACTTATCGATGCCGGCGGGGGCGACGGTGGTGGTGGTGGTGGTGGTGGTGGTGGTGGTGACCCTCGCTACTCAGATCGGGCGCAAGCGTCCAGACGAGGCCGACTCGGACATGGACGACGCGATGTCGGAGGACTCCGATGAGGAGTGGGAAGACGCCGACCACTCTGACGGGGTAAGTGAACGACGCACATTAACCCTACTGTAGTGCATAGTGCCGCAAAACGCCTCCGATGAGGATATAGTGGGGTGCTCGGTTTTAGAGCCCTTCGGAACCGGCCAGTGACATCGCTCTTATCTTCGTGCCGGTCTTAATTCGGAGTGCGTACCATATACCTGGTGGGTGTTAGTATAGGCGTCACAAGGAGTGACAAGCCGGTTTGACCGCTCTTAAAGTTCGGTTTCTCTTTATTACGGACGCTCTTTCATCGAGGTACCCCACTGTACTTGGTTTCAGTGCCTGCAATTGACCTGCTCTAAAGGCAGGTTGTCTCTGCACAAAAAAAAAACTGCCTGCAGGTTTTGCCTGCCTGGTTTGTCGAGGTGGCCTTTCGACCTCACCGCTTTGTTTTTTTACGTTATCAAAACACCCTGCAGAACCAACCGTGCCACCGCCTCTGCCTAACTCGAAACCCCCAAAGGGTTGGGGCTTTGGGTATTGACCCGTGTGCTACGATAAGGGCAGTGTAGCAATTTCGGGCCTTACCATTTTTGACTGACGGAGGGTTCCTTAACCCCTTTAGAACCCCGAACCCCGTCCCTATACTATTATCAAGTAAATTTGTCCCCAAAACGGGTTTCCAGTTGTAAAAGGGTTAACCATTTTGGGTAGGGAGTCATACCACGGTAGGGGTGCAGCAGAAGTTTCTGAGCTCCTAGCACGAGGAGCTCAGGATCTCACTCGAAACATTACTTGGAAGACGTTCGTTCGCGAAACCCGACCAACACTTCTGTGTGCGAGCCTTTATTTAAACAAACACACCTGAAACGTATCCTACCAACCGGTGTGGTTCCTCACTTTGAGAGGAGCTCTACCGGTCAGAAACGTTCGGCTCAGAAAGTGCAACCCCTACCGTGGGATGGCTCTAGGGCTGTAAGTGGGCCTAGTATAAGTCGCCAACTACTGTAGTGATTACTTGTAATTAGGCTAGTTTTTAGACCAGTGGGCTAGGTATTGTAGTTATTAATTCGAGCTGCGGGCTGTAATATATGCAGAGTTCTGCGGGTTTGCATCTGACTGGCGTGTTTGTGGCTCAACCATTGGTGTTTATGAATACCGACACAGTCAGTTATTAATTAAGAAAAAAGTATAACATCAGCCGTCGACGTATAGTCAACTAACTATAATAGTTGGTTTTTACTCTGCCACCCGACGCGTGCTACGATAGAGGTATTAATACTACTATTAGTATCGCACTTTTTGGCTAAACTTTTTTCTGAATGATGGGGCTCCTCAACCCAAAATCGTCACAATGACAACATTCTTGTTTCGCAATATTATTAATTTGTATACCTTGGCCGTGGGTTTGATAATCGGGTTGCACTCTTAAGTTTTACTCAAAATCCGTTTTGTGGGCGAAGTATAGAGCTCCTAAACTGGGCATGCCTCAGAAAAAATCAGGGGCACCTCTATCGTAGCCTGTATCCACCCAATTAATGACTTCGTAGCTGTGAAGTCCAGCCAAATCACAGCCCTACCTACTCTTGGGGCTCCGGAGAGAAAAGTTCGGGAATAACACTGACGATTGCACCATCCTTCACACGAAGCAACCCGGGCTGCCAGATTACAGGTGACGACGAGTTTGCGGTCGAACTCCAATGAAAGCAACCCGTAAGACGCGCGCACAGCTTGCACTGCTGTCGTGTTCTGCATGCTCGCGCCATGATAAGAACGCGTTTATACTTTAGTTTTGTTGCTGCGTGTGGGCTCCCGAGGGGGTCACGGAGAGGAACTGCTCGTGCGCACATGTAGTTGGAACGCCAGTTACGTTTTGCAAGTTTAGTACCGGTATTGGCTGTGTACCTCGGCAATGGAATCATTTCATCGGGTCTCACTTTGACTCCTCTTGCTTTTAATGTTTGGACCCTATTACGGGGGACCATAGTAAATAGGACGAAATATTGTTAGTAAAAAAAGGTAAATGTATACCTGGTAGGTTTTTTTGTGTGTACCATAGGTCCTATTTAGTATGGTCCCCCGTAATAGGCAATGGAATTGTTCATCAGGTTGCACTTTAATTCGCTTTTCAAAATCGGTTTTTGGGCGAAGTGCGAGTACAGAGCTCCTCAAGTTGGGGAACCTGAGACTAGTTGGGTGCACCCCTTGCCGCAGCACGCGTCTTATCCGAGTATGACCATGACCATGACATATTCGGGCACCCGGGAGTACATACGACGCGCGCTACTCTAAGAGGTATTACGGGGGACCATAGTAAATAGGACCTACGGTACACACAAAAACCTACATATTTCCCTATTTTTACGAACAATATTTGGTCCTATTTAATATGGTCCCCTGGTAATAGCGCTTTTTGGCTATTTTTTTTTTCTGAATGACGAGGGGCTCCTTAACCCGAAATCGTCGGAAGGTCACTCTTGTTTTTGCAATGTGAGCTCCTTGTATACGTAGGCCATGGGTTTGTTCATCGGGTTGCGCTTTCATTTTTTATCGCAATCATATTTTGGGTGACTTGCTGATAGGATAGAGATCCTCAGGTAAGGAGCCTCAGGAGGCAAATTGCCTTAGAAGGCAAATACTAAATGCTGCACCTCTACCGTCGCATGTGTCATACAAAGTACCTTTCTAAATACGCCCTTGTTTTACTTGGATAAAAAACGAACGTTTGCTCAAAAACTATATTCAAACCGCCAAACGCCAAATCCCTAAAATCTAAACACCGCGCGTAATCTGAATTATCTGTAAATAATTAAATAAAAACGGAACCCTTCTCAAAACCATGATCATGATCATATCCAACCCCCTATCACCCCTGCACTAAAAACGCCGCGCGAAAAGGGGGATGCGCCGGACGAGGGTGGCGGCGGAGACGCCAACTGGCTAATGCACGTTTAAAAAACAAAAGTTTTTAATGAATACCGAACCCTAACCAAAACCCCAAACCCCTAAAATCAAAACGCCGCGCGAAGCCTACTCAAGACGCTTGCTACGGTAGAGGTGCACCATTTATTTTCTGGCGCTTCTCACTTGAGGAAATTTAGACCTCTCCCAAAAATGGATTTGGGGGAAAACAAAACTGCTACCCGATGAACAATTCTATGGCCAAGGTATACAACGAAAATCATGCAAAAGAAGAACAAAATTCCGACAATTTCGGGTTAAGGAGCCCCGTCATGCAGGAAACGTTTCACACGTTTCGGACAAAAGTGCTACCTCTATCGTAGCACGTCTCTCAAATTCCTAGCCAACACCGTAACCAACCCCCAAACCCCTACACTGAAAACGCCTCGCGAAAAGGGGGACGAGCCGGACGAGGGCGGCGGTGGAGGCGCCAACTGGCGGATGGACGGAGACAGTACCGACGACAGCGATGACGACAGCGACGAGGATAGTGACGACGACATCCTCCTCGGTATGAGTGGCAATGATGGCGACGGTGGTGGTGGCGGTGGTGGTGACGATGGCGATGACGATAATGACGATGATGGTGATGATGATGAGAGATTCGGCGGTACCCCTATGAGGAACTACTTTAACCACCGGCGGCTTCTTTTGGGCATCGACAGTGACAATCACAGCAGCGATGATAGCTCCACCGAGGCGTGGTAAGTGCCGTGGTTGGTTGGCGCGGTATGCACAGCGGGGGGCTCACAATAGATGTGTGTGTGTTGTGTTCACATTAAACTTTACACATGACACCGTTCTCTCTGCCCAGCGACAGAAACAGCACACCCAGTGTCCGTCTTGATTATTGCATCCTACAGCCACTGCTCTCAATAGTGCCGGCGAAATCGCTTGGCACGACTGGAGTTTTACACAGCACATACCTCTTCTATAGTGCCCAATTTTCTAAAGTGCCGGTGCCCTGAATAGTGCCGGTATATTTGGCTGGCACATACCGGCACGACTGGTAGCCCCCCACTGTAGCAAGTTTAACATTACAAAGAAGGGGGAAAACAAATTCAACGGTTCGAAGGTACAACCCTTTTCGAACGAACTGCACCCCCATGTTTTGGGGAAAGCGACTTGGGGTTGGTGTGGGATACACGAGCAAGAGAAGCAAGCGTACGAGTACGGTCCGGGGCAGCCGGGGAAGCGGTTCGGGGCAGCTTATTAGTGCGGGGGGAACAGCAGTGCGGGGGGGGAAAGCAGTGCGGAGATGACAATTCAGCTTGGACAGCGGGAGGGGGGGGGGGGGTAGAACTCAGAGCCGAATCTCAATCACTTGATCATGAATGGAAAAGGGGGGGGATGTAGACAAAAAAACAAAAAAAAACGTTTTTTCGGAGGAAGACCCAGTGCCTAACGTCACTGGGAATATTTTTTTCGGCTCTAAAAGCGTTGAGCCTGAAATACGTAACGCCAGGAACGCTCTTTATTTGAATGGTACGAGGAGCTTAATAATGTATTTCGTTCCCCTTGGTTTCCTTCTTTCTGTGGCTATTTGTGAGTGAACGGCATTCAAGTTTCTTGTGCAGAATTGTCGGAATGGGTGGCAACCCTGCCGTTTTTTTGTATTTGGCGGGATTAGGCCAGGGGGGGAAACGTGCAGATGGCATAATATAGAAAAAAGTATAACATCAGCCGTCGACGTATAGTCAATTAACTGAGGGTTTATTTCCGGATCGCCCGCAACAAAAACGTCATCA
>JBBMKB010087351.1:0-11687 GCA_037833945.1 Alaria marginata
CCCCCGTTTCCCTTCCTATAAATACTGATTGCTACACTCCGTACATTGGTCTGAATGGATCGGTGCTCCTTTTGCCTTTCGACGCCCCCCCTTCTCCCTATGATATGACTCCCCGTAACCCTCTCCCGCTTCCGTTCCTACTGCCTACTGTTACAAGTACTCTACACCTTGCTACATGAAGGATGACCATTATTTCTGCCGTTCGACCTCCCCCGACGTCTCTCTTTGAACCTCTCCCCTTCTCTATCCGGTTTTTCCCGTTCCTACTGCTTGCTATACCCCATACCTTGTGTTGAATGGATCGCTTTTCCTCCCCCCTTTCGACCTCCCCCGTGAACCTCTCCCGCTTTCTTTCCTACTGTTTGTTGTGCTATGTACCTTGTTTCAAATGAGTCGCTTTTATTTGTTGCCTCTCGACCCCCCCCCCTGCGTGGTCAATGGTCAAATGACTAAGGCAAGCAACAAATGAGTACCCCCACCCCACCCTTCTCCGTTTGAGTCCCCGTTTGAACCTCTTCCTGACCCCCCCGCTTGAACCCCTTCCGCCCCTCTTGCTTTGCGTTCTGCTTGCTGTACTCTTCGTGTACCTTGGTACGAATGTATCGCTACTCCTGTGTTGGATGCTAATTCCTTAGGGGTGGGACGAGGGCGTCCCTAAGATGTCGCTCGGGGAGAAGGCCATCCTTCGTTGCACTTCCGACTACGCGTACGGTCCTCAGGGGGCCGGTGGGGTTATCCCGCCTAATGCCGGTAAGACACTATTAATAAGTGTTATTATTAATAGTCGATTTTACGTAGTCTAGCATGTAGCTACTGATTTTGGTTTGTATTGCTTGTATATATATGATACAGAAGTACAGCGTGAAGGTGTTACCTGCTGAACCAACGGGGTAAAAGATCGATCGATTACCCAGCCCAGGGTAAGCCTTATGACCACTCTCCCCCCCTCGGAACGGCGGGATCTTAGGGACGTAACGGTTGACGGTTTTCCCGTGTGCGGTCGTACGTGCCTACCCAAACTTTATTCCAATTCCTTGGGACCCAGGGAAACATATTTTTAAGACACACACGCGAGTGTTTCTTATAAAAAAAACGTTCGAAGTGAGATTCGAACCCGTGTCCTGCCGTCGACGCCAAATTAACGGTTGATGTTTGTTGATGTCGCATTAGCTCAACCATTTCTAGAATTTAGCTAATGGCCAAGACAACCAGAAAACGAAAAGGCACACAGGATCCACAGGTAGGCAGGACAACAAATAGCTACAACAACAAACCACACAAAACGCAGTCGAGATCCCAAGATACATACTAGCCGTGTCCACGTCATACTATTAAGGGAGCGGGGTGGACTTTTTGTTCCCTGTCCCCTACCTTGTTTTTTTTTGTCAACCCCGATCACCTTTTATTTTTTCTACCAACTTTCGAGTAGAATTTGTTGTTTTTTCGGCCAAATATCGGTGTTTATTATTTTCGCTCAGACAAAGCCTGTCGTCGGAAATTCGTGTACTTGACTAACGGAATAATCGTGTACACCACCCATGCCACACACGGGGAGCTCGCCGCCTTCCGCTATATAGTTGACTGCAGCTGTGTAGCTCGAAGTCGGCGCTGTACAAAACCGAAAACGTACGTACGATACTGAAAAACACCAAATGACAGCCTGCTCGAGAACGTCTTAAGGTCGCGGAAGGCTCGCCCACAAGCAGCAACACCAACTATCCCGGGGGAACATACATAGTAAACAGGACCTACGGTACACACAAAAACCAATAGATTTACCTTTTTTTACAAAGCCGCGAAAAAGAGCACCGCCCTCTCTATATATGTGGTGTGTGAGAGTGGTCCTATGCCGACACCATCCGTTGTCGGCAGGCAGAAAGGGAAAACTGGCTGATCCATGTGTGTTGACTCGTGATGTCTGGTGCTGGGAAAAGCTAAAAACAACAGCAACAAAAACAATCTCTTGACACGAACTCACATTTCGGGTGACCTGCAGCTCCTAGAGACAAAAAAAGCGGAATTGGGGAACAGTTGGCTGGTGTCACGATGCAACGTATCAGTTTCCTCAATGGGATTTTTCTCGAGCATGAAGTTTTTGATAAAAGATATCGCGTGAGCTGACTTCAGGGATGAGCTCGAAGCTACGTGTATATTTTGACATTTTCTAGTTGCCCCGCGTGTTTTTGAGAGTTTTTTTAGAGACGCCTCGTCTTGTGGAAACCCGTGAGTCAATTATCAGCATAAAATTTTGGAAGTGAAACACGCCTCGGAACTTGGAAATCCGCCTGCTCCGCCCCGCCCCCTTAATAATACCGTAATAATGCTATATAATAGCAAACGCCCCGGGACTCAGCGAAAACGAGCGCAATCTGGAGTAAACGCCCCCATTTCAAACAAAAAAGCGAAAAACGTCGCGGGGAAATGGTAAACGCCCCCCCTTCCAAACGATTCGGATAAACGCCCCGGGGCGGAGCCAGCAAGTAGTTTGAGCAAGGGGAATGGAGCTGTTTCCGAAGCAGGCAAATCGGTACTTTACATAAGGATGTCGATATATGGGCAGGTACATGTGTTGCGCAAACAGCAGCACAGACATACTCAGCCGAGGACAGAAAACTTGGTGCAGAGGTGCAGATAGCCAACAGATTTCAAGACCTTCTGCCATTTATAAAGAACTACCAGGTATCACCCGGCCACTCGAACGAGTATAATACTACCAGTATTACCGGCTTCGGACACAACCCCTGTCCCCTCCTGGCCGCCGCTCCACGATTTCCCACGACGCCGCCGTCGGGGTATCGGAGGCGGGCGGGTGTACTCGATCACATTCAGCTTCGCTGCTGTCGGGGTAGGAGTGCCGCCCTTTTGGCCCCACCGAAGGCTCCAAGTCAAAAACCTTGAAGGGCAAATGTTCGGGATCAGGCACGGGAGCAGGTGCCGGCGTGCACCTTCCTCGTGGGCGCCGCTGCACTAGCACGGCGCAAGCTTCCCGAGGAGTTTGAGGGGCCCTCGGTGGTTTTTCGGTGTCTGGTGCCTTGTCGGTGCTGCTGGGTTGCGATATGACCACCTGCTGCTGTGCCGTTGCTGAATTTGTGAGGTGTGTGTGTGTGTTTTTTTCTTGCTGTTTTGTATTGCCCCCGGGGGGCGAAACGAACCGAGATTTTTTTTTCCAGATAAAAACGCCCCGGCCACGTAGTAGACGTCCCGGGTTGCTTTTTTTTAAGCTTGCACAATCGCTACGCCCCGGGGGGCGTTTACTAGCATTTTTTATTGCGGTACTATTAAAGCTGTTGATATTAATAGTTGTTGTTATGGTATTGCCCTGGGAGCCTCTTAAAAGGCTCCAGGATACAACCACGGGGCCTGATGTTCTAAGATAGTGTTGTCGTTTGTGTCTTTCCTACCGGGTATTGTTTTTTTTTTATGGTTTTTGTTGTATCAATGTCACCCGAATTCTTGTATATACCACTGCATGCACTGGTAGCATTTTTGCGGAATTTTAGTGGTTGACATTAGAGCGTAGTCCTTCAACCATTTTGCCGAAGCCGGGCCCATCTGGAATAAGGAGCAACGACTATTATTGAGAATTACGAGCAGCTGCCGAGTTGCTTGCAGACGTCAGCGGATGCTTTTGCTGGCACCTTCACAAACGTGTTCCATTTATTGTCTCATTATTATGATGCTTGCCCTCCGACGGACAATGTGCAGCATGATCTTCAACGTTGATCACTCAAATCATTCCCGAAAGAAGAAAACCACGGGTACAGTGGTGTCACGGTACTAGTCTATAATACTATTATGGGGGAGCGTAGTTAATAGGACCTACGGTAGACACAAAAACCTACCATCATTTGGTCCTATTAACTACGTTCCCCCGTAATACTGCTACGATATGTCGTCAAGCACCTGGTAAACGTCATCGGTGCTTTTGTTGGCATCTTCAGCCGAACAGGAGTACTTTGGAATTATTGTTGAATGTTTTGTTGAGGTGGGGGCTATTTTTTATTTTTGAACATTTGCTGCCACTCTGCCACTTGCGCTGTACCGTCGCATCTCATCTCGTGCACATTTACGTGTACCACTTTTGGTGTGTTTTGTTTTTTTTCACTGGGATATTGATCCACTCCAGAGTGACTGGAGCCTGTCCTGTGACCACGGACGTGATTATTTAGGCGAGTTAATGTGAGAAGAACAACACCTATTATATGTTCTGCATTATCACCATCGCAACACCAAGCAGCACATTATGACATGTAATAGCATCACCCGCCGTCGTGGAAGTCAGTAACCCATTTTTCTATTATTTTTAGTAGTATTTTGAGTAATAATAAGATTCGTCCTTGCTCTAGACAGTGATGCCATTTTTTCCGTTCGGCCGCACGCAATAGAAGTGAAAACACCAGATCGTACCGAATACGATACACGAAAATGAAGGGAGCAACTCTCCGAGGTCTACATTTTTTTATGGACCCACGTGTCGCGACCAAAAAACGACGGCAACCTATGATGTCAAGCGACTACTGGTATTTAATACGGGGGGGGACCATAGTAAACAGAACCTATGATTGATACAAAAACCTATCTATATATTCCCCTGTTTTTTTCTTTTGTGGTTCTCTTCATTATTGCGGGGGTCCATAGTAAACAGGACCAAATATTGTTAGTAAAAATAGGTAAAATATATAGTTTTTGTGGGTACCGCAGGTCCTATTTACTATGGTTACCCGTAATAGGTATGTTTTTTCTTGTGATAGGAAGAGCGTGCGGTACTATCGCCATGCTGCGCGCGTGCGGTACAGCATAGCTCCTTGCAGTGCAGCTCGGACACACACCCTACCCTTACCTTACCCTGGCAGGTCGGGCTGTGTCGTGCTACAGCAGTATGATCGACGTTTTTTTTTCGAGATTTCCCCCGTCCAACGTCCGAGAGGGGGGCAGGTATTACGGAGGACCATAGTTAATAGGACCTACGGGACATACAAAAACCTATATACTTACCGATTTTTACTAACAATATCGGTCCTATTTACTATGGTCCCCCGTAATGGTACTGCTGCAAGGTGGCACTTTCAAACGCGTTTTCCCGCAAGGAACGTACTTTGATGAGATGCGTTCTACACAACAACCACGCCACCATAGTCGTAGAACGTACACAGTCACACCACCACCATCACCACCGCCACCACCACCACCACCACCACCACCACCACCACTACCACCACCACCACCACCGCCGCCGCCGCCGCCACCACCACGGTACACCGCGTACCGAGTCCCTTCTCCACACACGCCACGTCCGCATCGTTCTAAAGCATGCCTCCATATTACTACGTACAAGCAGTGACGATATCCTGCTGTCGTAGCCGATGATGGGTGACGAGGCAGCAGAGACTCGTACGTACGATATAAATCTGTATCTGAGTATTCCCATTGGAGTCATTTACCGGCACCTTGCCACATACCTGGTAGTTGCGGAGTATCCGTTTCCTGTTTTCCCTATTATACATGTTGGCACCATCGGCGAATATTCAAAGTTTTCAAAGTTTTTGTTCGAAGTCGAGCTAATACGAGTTGCTGCCAAATTTGAATTTGAATCAACTACTGTCTTGAGAGTTTGGTTTTGTTTCTAGTTTTTTTTACCACAGGAAAACTAAAACTTGGAAAAGTGTAAAGCTTCAACGTGCAACGTCCATCCACAGATTCCACAAGCAAGCGGTATGACAGTGCCAGAGAGGTCGCTTCTATAGTTGATGCTTGGAAGTATATGACACCAAGTAAAGCATATACCCTGGTATGCAACTACAGTAGTGTACAACATACCGGAGGCTTCCACCGTATTGGCTTGTTAACCAGTTGTGCTGTACCTGTTACTTGTTAAGAAACATGAAAATGACACTTCAGCTGTGAGATGGAGAATCTCGTTGAAACTCAGTTTTGCAAAAGCTGCGTGTAGTACTTAGATCGGGCGTGCTTACGCAGTGTGTGTTTACCCTCGCGAAGGGTATAGGCCAGTGACTCCCCTGCTAGTACCAGGATCAACGGGACGACTTAACAAAGACGTTTCATCCACATATAATCGTTCCGCGCATGGAAACTACACAACCTGCACTGTGGGGGACAAGAACAAATTATTATGTACGTCGAGGGGTGTGCAGTGTGGAAGCCAGTGGGGAGTAGAGACACATTTTACACATTGTAGCCGGCATCCCCAGTGATCGGGTGGCAAACCTCATAAACACTAAGAAGGTCGATTTCGCGGCTTCGAGCCCCGCCAAAGGCACTTTTCTTTGCGCTGCTAAAAATGACACGCTAAAAGCCCCTATAAGTTGACGCGTTCTATGATAAGGTATGTAGGATTTTTGGCGTTTTTGTTTTGTGGATGACGGGGCTCCTTGACACAAAACCGTCGGAATGTCATTCTATTTTTGCAATATGCTTGTTTTGTATAGATGGGCCACGGGTTCGTTCGTCGGATCGCACTTTCAGTTTGCTCAAAATCACTTACTAATACTATAGAGTAATATAATATTCCTCAAGTGAGGAGCTTCAGAAAAAGAATGGGGAACTTCTGTCATTGTAGAATGTGTCCGAGTATATATATGCACACTATTTAATAAGACGCGAGCCGACGAGGGAAAATAAAACGCTGAACCCTTCTCGCGATAAAAGCGAAGGCATGCACCGTATTGGGGAGGGGAGAGGAGTGCCTGTTTTTTTACCCCGGGGCTGAGTTACGGGTATAGGGAGGGAGCTGGAGAAAAACTGCGAAGATTATATATATCTTCATACATCATGCTGTCGTGAGTCTTGGGATCGCTCCGTTGAGCGGTGCGGTTTAATCCGCAGAAACCTTGTCTACAAACTCTCGGTATTAACTGTTAATGTTGTTGTTGTTGTTGTTGTTGTTATTCTGGCCGTAAGGGACCTCGTATTGCTCATGCGGGCATGCCAAAACCCTGACCGTCCACAAATATCTCCCGCGAATCTGTTACGACACCCGCCGCACTTCCAGGGCTCTGTCTGGATTGTCAATCGATTTTGTGGAAAAAATATATGGTTGACACGGACGAAGTCTTGGGGGTTGACGATGGGATCTTTCCGGTAAAATTCCGAGGGCACAGCTGTCTCGCCTGACGCCTTTTTATCGCCACCACGTGGGAAAAATCTGTGAACTAACCCAACCATTTTACATTTTACACCATATCATACACAAACTCCCTTTTCCTCTTTTTCTTTTAACTTTCGAACAAATGCGGCAATGGGGCCGGTTTTCGAATTTGGGCCCTGTGTAATATACCGTATATATGTATATAACACGGAAGAAAGCACACCACCCTTAGATAACGCACCCCCCTCCCTACCTAAGCACACCCCGTGATATATCTTTTATTTCATCCTTTTATCGTCACTTTATCACCGGGGGTACGTTAGATACCACACCCCCTTCGTATGTACGCTTGCAAACAGTGTCAAACTCCACAATTATCACAGCACCTGGTAGATGCCGTTCGCAATTCACACTCAACCCGCACCGGTATGGACACCAGCATGGAGGCAACTGGTGCGCCCCCTCACAGGGGGCCGAACGAGTATGCGGCTTTGACCCCGCCGGTAGCTGCTGCTGTCGCGCCTCGGGTGACGATCATGTCGTTTTTCTCTGGGACCAGCGCGCTTACCGGTACTGGTATCACGTCTCCTACGTCCGCCGTGTCCCAAGCCCCGACTACTGGTACCGATACCGGTGATGCACCCGCAGCTCTTGCAGCAACGCCCGACGCGCCAACGAAAAGGCCTTTCACACCCCTTGCTAACACCCCCCCTGTATTATGGCCGGGATATGTTCCCACTCACTCCATAGCAATCATTGATATACCGGTACCGTTATCACACCGTCTCGTTACCACACCCCCTTGGTCGGGTTCTGTCACCTCTATGTACATATCAACCAATAATGCCGTTATCACCCCCCCTCGCTACCACACCCCCCAGCTGCGGAGCTCTCGTGCATGGTGCTTTTCACGGGGGATGCGTTAGATAGCACACCCCCCTACAACAGCACACCCGGTGGGAATATTTTTTGAAAATTCAAAATGTTATCACCGGGGTGTGCTTTCTCCCGTGTTATTCGCTAATGGAATGCCGAGTATAATGGGAAGGGCGCTGTGAGGGGCAAAAAAAAATGGGGCCTGTAGCGCGGGGCCTAAGGGGCGGGCGGTCGGGCCATTGGCCGAAAGGTAAGACAGAAAGCAAGGCACGTATTAGACGTTAGACTACAGTAGTAGTTGTGGTGCTGCGTTTGTGCGGTATATACCTCTTCGTGCGGGGCTCAAGTGTAGTGCGGTGAAAAACGCATTTTGTGTTCGGTAGGGTATACCGGTACCACCGAAGGTATCGCTAATCTTTGGTGGTCGTACCGAACTTACCGAAGTGTTGGGTATCGGTATTATTGAGGTCGTACCGAACTTACCGAAGTGTTGGGTATCGGTATTGAGGTCATACCAAACTTCCTGAAGTGTCGGGTTCCGGTAGTGAGGTCATACCGAACGTGCCGAAGGATCGGGTACCGGTATTATTGAGGTCGTACCGAACTTGCCGAAGTCGGGTACTGGTGTTGAGGTCGTGCCGCACTTGCCGAAGTCGGGTACTGGTGTTGAGGTCGTGCCGCACTTACCGAAGCGTCGGGTACCGGTATTGAGGCCGTACCGAACCAAATCAGATCGGCAGAGTAAATACCCCTGGTGTAGAGTAAATACTCCTGGTATAGACTCACCAACTCTGATCTTCCCCAAGCCGGAGGTCGCCTCGGTATATTTCTCCCACCCCTCCGCCATCCTCAGCGCGTATTTAGCGAAGAACGAATTGGTTTAGTTCCGGAGCGTTCCTGAAACTCTTTGCTTTCTTCGTTCTCTATGCTGTCTTCATTGATGTATGCTATGCTTTGCTTTTCGGGGAACGTTCTTGGACCTCTTTGTTTTTTTTTCGTTGTCTCCGCTTTCTTATTGATTGCTCGTTTTCTCCTTTTTTGATCGGAACTACGTTTTTTCTGCGTTTCCATTATTTCCTTCCTAGCTTTCTTCATTGATTGCTCGTTTTATCGCAAGATACACCCGTACTGCCGATCAGAACGTGACATCGCCAGCAAGCACACAGCACAACACAGGGCAATCAGCTTAGCTCTTGGCAGACTTTTTAGTTGCACCAAATTATGGGCCTCTTCTTTCTGCCCCCTTCACATTTTGTCGTATTCCTCCTTCCGCGAGCGTAGCGGGCGGCTTCAGCCTCCCTCGGAGCGGAGCCCTTTTCCCCCTTCCCAAAGTGTCCGATACAAGTATCGAGATCGTACCGAACTTATCGAAGTGTTTGGTACCGGTATTGAGGTCATACCGAACCTACCGAAGTATCGGGTACCAGTATTGAGGTCCGACCGAACGTACCGATGTATCTACCGAAGTGTCGGATACCGGTATCAAGGCCGTACCGAACCTTACCGAAGGCTTGGGTAGGGTATTTAAAAAAAAACCCGGTAGACTTTGGTACGTACTGTAGTATACCCTACCGAACATGCGCTTGCTTTTCCCCACCTCGTCCTGCCGAGTACGCACTTCGTATAATTAAGAAAAAGGTGTAACATCAGCCGTCGACGTATAGTCAACTAACTGAGGGTTTACATAATATGACATCCCGAGATAACTCTGAGAGACATAGATCCTGAATGGGGATCTGATCTGTTTTACATGTCGTCAATTTGCGCTCGGTTGTAGAACACAGCGGTGCTACCGTGGCATAAGGGGGAGTGTGCCCACCCCACCCTTATCCCCCCAGGGATCAGGTGCGGTGGTGAAGGATAAAATCGGTCCCATCACTACCGCCCCCCAACCTCATTTCCCCCCTGCGTAACGATCCTTGCCTCACCGAAAACCGCAGCGTTTAGGAATGCACCTCACGATTGGCTGCCCGTAACCCGCATCATATGATAGTATTTATACGAATATTATTATGATGATTGCCCTCCGACAATAACGTTGATCACTGAAATCATGCCCGAAAGAAGAAAACCACGGATACGAAAGGAAACCTATGCACAATAATGTCTAGCTCCCCTATGTGCCTGCTTGCATACTATTATCGCCGAAAAAATGTCGCTAAACGCTCTGTGGATGCTCGAGAGAAGCTCGGGGGAGTCTGCGATTGACCGGAAGAATCGATTTCACGGAGAATATAACTGATCAGATATTTCATAGTAGCGTCTATGTACGTATTATACCTGCGTTTCTTTTTCAATTGTACGTAACGATGCCCAATGTTTACGAGAATGTCAGCAGCGAGCAGCGATATCCGTTGTTCCATTGTTTCCCCCTCCTCCAACCCCCCCGCCAGGATCTATGGTCTGACAGACTACGGCTATGCATGACAATGATCACCGACCCCCCCCCTCCTCCACCACCCCCTCTCCCTCTTTGCGCTGTTGACTTCGTGCTTGTAGATCTTATTTTCGAGGTGGAATTGCACGCCATCAACGGAGTCGGAAAATAATTTGGAGGAAGAGGAGGACAAGGAGGAGGAGGAGTATCAGGGGCAGGAGAAGGAGGAGGAGGAGGGAGAGAAGGCTCCTCTAATTTGCGCGAGCGAGTCTGCACCTCGCATTATTTCAGACGAGGCAGCTATTTAGTAGAGCTCGTGCCCCTTCCTCGATACGGTTTTCCTCGTTCAATGTTTGACCTGGCTAGACGGACAGCGAAGCGACCTACCTGTGTTGGGACGAACGTTCTAAAGATCTTTCTACCGATCGTTCCACAGATCGTTCCAAATACCGCTCTACCGATCGCTCTACACAGATCGCTCCACCGATCGATCGGTACACAGATTGTTCTACAGATCGCTCTATATCTACCGGTCGTTCTACCGACCGCCTTCTTACCGACCGTTCCTTGTCGCCACGATAATGTGTGTGTGTGCGCGTGTTTTTTTGTTTGTGTGCGTGTTTTTTTGTGTTCGTGGGACGCGCTGCGGATCGTTAGGCAGTAATGCCTTCAAATTCACTTATTATTATAGTTTGCGCACCGCAACGCCCCGACCCGAACCGAACCGAACCCAATCGTCTACTCGTAGGGGGGACTTTTCGTTCGAACAAGTCCATTTGTTTTCTGTCTGCTGCTGTTGTGCGTGTGCTGCCATGCCACGTTAGGGGGCCGCCATATGTCACAGCTAGTAGGGTGGGGGTGTTTTCTGGCCCTACAGACAAATCTGGCTGGCGAGTATCCCAAATATGTTTCTGGCTTGGCGGATATGTTATGTCGGTGGGCGAGATGTGTTGCGCCCTGTTTTTTGTTAGGAAGGCCATTTTTTTCAGTCAGGGTGGGTGGATAAATGGTGATGGTGGAGTATGCGAGTTTTTTTTCGCGCCCTGTGTTGTGTTACGTAGGAGGCCATTTTTTTTCTCAGTCGATGGTTGGATAAATGGAGGGATAGTAGATGGATTGATGGGTGGTGCTTAGCCTATTATGTACAGGGCCTATATGAGTGGTTTTATCTACCGTATGCTCGTCGTCTTTCAGCATCATCACTTGACTGGGTTTCTATGTACAACGGAACGCGTTTGGGAGGGGGGGGGGGGGGCGGAGGGGAATGTGCCGCGTGGGAGTTTTAGCGGCAGTTTTTATCAAGTATCATCAACAACAACACGGGCAGTG
>JBBMKB010087362.1:0-11685 GCA_037833945.1 Alaria marginata
AACCACCCCGCGTCTCCCCCCCGCCCCCCTCACCCCCCCCCAAATACACCGCCTCCCTAAACAAACTACCGGAAATCGGTTAATGTTGTCCAAAACCTTGACGGTGTGATGATTCGCCAACTCGCTGCTTGCTGGTCACTGGCGCCGTTCGCTTGACACCGCCGGAAAAAAACAAAAAATAAAAACAAAAAATGCGAAAAAACAAGACCAACGTGTGGGAGCGGATGTTCCTGTGCGACTTTTGCCTGCGCGCGGTGCCCGCCGGAGAGGCTCTGGTTCCGTGCGCCGTGTGCAACGTCATCGTGCACGCCCGATGCCTCCGCCACGCGGTGCGGGCGGCCGCGCGCGGGGTCGGCCTTGGCACCGAGTGCGGGACGGACTGCGGCCCCGACCCCGGGGGCGGCGGCGGCGGCGGGGTCAACGAATTGGCCGCCGCTCTCGCATCGAGGGGTAGAACTGGCGGCGATGGGAGGGGTAACATCGAGGCCGAAGTTTTGACCCCCCTGTCTTCCGTAGCTGGCGGTGCTGGCGCTGAAAGGGGGGATGCGGATGGAGTGAACGACACGACCGTGCTCGGTGCCGACCCCAGCGTGTCCGAACTTTTGACCCCGGCTGCTAGTAGCGCCAGCGGGGATGCTAGCGGGGCCGACGTTCTGATGACCCTTCCCACCGTCGTTAGCGTTGGTGCTAGCGGTGGAGAGGGGCATACAGGCGAGGTTTCGAGTGGGGGTGGCGGTTGCGTTATTGGTGGCGGGGGGGGGGGGAACAATGGCGGGAGAAAGGATGGTGACGGCGATAATATTTGCGGCGGAGGCGACGGCGAGGCAGAAGGCGGGTTAGATAGGAGGAAGGCGGGTGTGGGCGGAAGGAGCGGTGCTGACGGGGTCGGGCAGCTGGAGGTGAGTTTGTGTCCAAGCGCGTGTCATATGTGATGCTGCGGTATAGAGGTGTATCAGTTTTGTTTTTCTGAACCTCCTTCCCCCACTTGAGGAGCTTTCTATACTTCAACCCAAACTCAAAAAGTTGAGCAAAGGAGTCATCCCACGGTAGGGATGGCACTTTTTTGGCCAAACGTTCCTGGCCGGTTTTGCCCCCCAAGCGAGGAACTACCGGTTGGTACGACAATTCTACGAGTATGTTTGTTTTATTACGGGGGACCATAGTAAACAGGGCCTACGGAATACACAAAAGCCTACGGTATATATTTACCTCGTTTTACTAACAATGTTTGGTCCTGTTTACTGTGTTCCCCCGTAACAGGACTAACCACAGCAGTACTAATAGTAGGCTAACCTCTACTGCAGGCCTATCAATCGTCAAGGGAAGTGTCATTCCGCTCGTATGCTCTGCTGCACTCGCAAGGCTATGCACGTGAGACGCTTGAAGTCTCAGAGCTCTCACCACTCGCTTCTTGAACCGATCCTAAAAGTCCATCCGTCGGTAGGACCCCCCAGTATCGTATAGAAATTAAATTCGTCGGTTTTTGAACAAAACTGACATTTCGAAGAAATATATTGCATCGAAATGTTGGTCGGGGTTGCGGGAACGAAAATCTTGGAAGGCATGTTTCGGGTGAGATATAGAGCTCTTCATGTTAGGAACTCAGAAACTTCTGCTTTCACCCCTACCGCGCGATGACTCAAAAATGAAATTCCAGCCCAATGAGAACAATCCCGTGGACTAAGTTAAAGTATGCCACGAATACTGTTGCGAAATGAAAATGACAACTTCTGACGATTTCAGGTTAACAATCCCCGTCTAATCCAGAAAATATTTTAGCAAAACAAACTGCTACCCCCTATGGTAGGCACGCGTTCAAAAACAACGATTAGCATGGCGAAGGCTTTTTCTCGAGGGGGGGGTGGGGGGGGGGGGGGGCTCTCAGAACGATAGTGAGCTCTCCAGCGATGACCCCGGATGAGGATGGACAGCCTGTCGTGATTGACAAGCTATTTAATTGCGTGTCGTTCTACCAATATGCGTCTCCTCCAACGCTGACACCGACCACGCAGGGGGGTCGAGGTGACGTGGAGCAGCGCGAACTCGCGGACAGCTTAACCCGGAACACCAACGACAACGGTGGTGAGGTTGGCAGCAGTGACGGGGCCGAAGAGAACGGAGCCAGCGGAGCGGCGGACGCCCCAAGGATCTGGGTGTGCGGTTACTGCACGGAGGAGCACGTTTTGCTCCGGGAGGAGCGAGGCGAGCGTGAATCACGTTTTTGTTTTTGCCTTTTCGTTTTATTTTTTTTAATTCAATCGAGACGCGTTTCTTTTTGGAACGACAGTTGTTTGTAGGTGACTCTGGCGCTTCCCTCGTCGTAATGTGATAAGCAAGCCGGGTGTCTGCGAAAAGCAGATGCCACAATACATAGCACCCTCATCTCTGAAAAAACAGAATTGACACGCGTAATCTACAGTATTAACAGTAACTACACCGACAGTGAAACTACGGTTACCGTTCCCCTTTATATCTCCGGCGCGTATCCACGGTAAGGGTAGTATTTTTCCGCGAAAAAAAACGTTTTTTTAACTTAATTATCGCCGGAACAGCCTTTTTTTGTGTGTGAAGCATGCTGCGCTGAAACGAGTTTTGAGCGACGGGGGCTCCTCCTTTCACCGAAAATTTCGTCGGGATTTTCGTTGTTTGTTTTGTTCAAATACAGTGCGCGACATGTGTCAAGAGTTTGCCTATTAAAAGTTTCAGGCTGGGTTTTTAAGTAATTTACGAATTTACAGCCATCCCTTTGTGCTCAGCAAGGACGCCCCTCTAAATCCTATATACTAGCATTTAAGAGCCTGTGCTCCACGTTGACGTCACATCAAGCCGCGAGCCTTAGCCAAAATAGGAGATTCTTAAATGCTGTCGCGTACTGTAACTTTCGTTGATCGGGTAGCCCTTTCAGTTTTCCCCCGAATCAGTTTTGTGGGTTAAAGACGTACAGAGCTCGTCGAGTGGGGGGATCCTCAGGAAAACAATGGTGTTATAATACTGATCAAAGTAGCATGTCGTTTCCTTTTTTTTGTTTTACAACATATTTCGTTCAATCCCCACGAGTAATAAATAGGCCACTATATGTAGGAGTGTTTTCTCAAGTTTCACTTTTTTCACTTTTTGTCAAAGCTAGTTTTTGGGCGGTGTGTAGAGCGTGCTCCTCAAGTGAGGATCTTCACTTGTTTTTTGGTGCACCCGCCGCCGGGGCGTGCGTGCGTCTTCGGGTTTCCGGTAGGTTACCCGTAAACGCGACGGGTTGCGGCAAGGTTAAGGTTGGCCACGACGTAGTTAACCTGCACTGCTCGCGTGACCCTGGCGAATGCGAGGCTGATTAAAACGAAAGTTGCAAGCTAACCACGGCCTTCCTCCGTCTTGAGAGCGGCACCTTCGAGGCTCTGACCTAATGAAGCTTAACCGCGACCCCCCCCCAAAAAAATCGTTTCGGCTACTACAGTGGCCGCTGAGATGCTGAAGAAAAGCCGAAGCGACTTTGCTATTGCCAAGGGTCTTTCCACGGACTCTGCGGAGCGAGCCCAGGCAAGCGTAACCCCGTTAAACACACATGATGCGGGAGAGGCGCACCATTAGCATTTGCCTTCTGAGGGTCCTCAATTGAGGAGCGCTCTATACCTTACCCAAAAAACTGATTTTGAGCAAACTGAAATGGCATTCGATACTAATAGTAAGTCAAAAACTGATTTTGAGCAAACTGAAAGAGCCATCCGATGAACAAACCCGCGGCCTAGGTATGCACAACAATCATTTTGCGAAACAAGAATGACATTCGGACGATTTTATTAATAGGTTAAGGAGCCTCGCCATTAAAAAACAACAAATGGTCAAAAATTGCTATACTATTTCGGGGGGCCGAAGTAAATAGGACCTACGGTACATACAAAAACCTATATATTTACCTATTTTTACGAGCAATATTTGGTCCTATTTACTATGGTCCCCCGTCATAATATACTGTTATCATAGCGCGCGTCTCCTTTAGAAATGACTTGGAATTAGTGTGGGATGAGGTTTGCAGTACTACAAGGGGCCAAATTTCCTCGGTTTTGTAGATATTTTCCAGCTGTGTGGTGCCGCTCTGCGGCCGATCATTCGCTGTAAGCATACTATTACGGGGGAATGTAGCTGACAGGACCTACGTAGACATAAAAGCCTATATATATATATCTATGTTTACTACATATATTTGGTCCTGTTAACTACGTTCCCCCGTAATAAGTATTGGGCTTGCCATCCGACGGCAGTGTGCAGCATGAGCTTGCCATGGCTTACGGGCGCGCGAGCTTATCACCCGCGCCCTGACGCCGGTTGACTTCCTTTTCCTGCCTCCGATCATACTAACAAGGTCCCGCGGCATATCTACGGGTGACCACTTTAGGACTAAAAAAACACAAATCCTGGAACGGCCACATCCTCTATCAGGTCCGCAAGGACCGTTCTAGAGACCTATCTTCATATATATAGCTAGCTACGAACATCACCCCCAAACACGATACCTTTACCTTTGCAGATGCACTGGTTATCCCTCTGTATATCCCTACCGACGTTTTTATCTACGCACAGATACACTGATTCCCCTTAGCCCTGTCGACAACTTTAGGTCAGAGCGCACTGGTTTCCTTTGACCCCTGCCGACACGTTCACCTTTGAGTCATTCCACGGTAGGGGTTGCCCTTTTTGGGGTCAAACGTTATTCCTGGCCGGTTGAGCTCCTGAAGTGAGGAACTACACGACGGTATGATCATTTATCCAGTGCACTTGTTTCAAGACTGGCGGATATAAATGTTGATCGGGTTGCGCGAACGAAACTCTTGGAAGTCATGTTTCGGGCGAGATATTGAGCTCCTCATGTCAGGAGCTCAGAAACTTATTGCTGCACCCCTACCGTGGAATGACTCCTTACGCAGAGGTACACTGATTCCCCTTAGCCCTGTCGAAAAATTTTGGTCAGAGCGCACTGGTTTCCTTTGACCCCTGCCGATATGTCCACCTCGACGCAGAGGTACACTGACTTCCCTTAGCCCTGTCGACAACTTTAGGCCAGAGCGCACTGCTTTCCTTTGGCCCCTGCCGACTACGCAGAGGTGCATTGATTCCCCTTAGCCCTGTTGACAACTTTAGGTCAGAGCGCACTGGTTTCCTTTGACCCCTGCCGATACGTTTACCTTTGCTGTGTACAGATGCACCGGGCGAAGCTGCAAAGCGTGGTCATGCTGCAGGCGGCCTTCCGGGGCTCAAGCGCAAGGCGGCAGGTTCAATCGGCGCACCAGGTGGGTACATATTATTGTTATTACTATTATGATGCTTGCCCTCCGACAATGTGCAGCATGATCTTCAACGTTGGTCACTCAGATCATTCCCGAAAGAAGAAAACCACGGATACAGAAGGAAACCTATGCACAAAGTCTAGCTCCCTTGTATGCTTACTTGCTGTACATATCGTCTGCTGTTTCGACGGCTGGAGAACAAGGAATGCCTTGAATTTTAGTATGAAGTCGTTCAATTTGGGTGCGTTGTATGTATATAACATCCATGGTATGCTTCCACGGCGGAAAACAATGAGTGTCTTGAATTAGTATGAGCTACGAAGTATGAACTAGTTAAGTGGGAGTTCGTACATGTGTATTTCACTGCTGCTCCCCTCGTGCGAATAGTACGAAGTGGCGAAAGTAAATATATATGTACTAGGATTAGTGTTAGTACTATGTTTGCCTTCCGACAATGCGTTAAAATTCACTTCCATGGAAGCAGCATTTATTTTAATGGAAGCTGCCATGGAAGTAAATGGAATCAGGTGGAAGTAGATGGAAGCTTCCATGGAAGTATATAGAAAATGTCAAATAATATGGTGGACCGTTCCATGTCGGTCTTTCATAAAACCTTCCCATAAAGTATTATACAGTTGAAGAAAACCTACACCTGGTATTATTCTATTATTTGGGAGACCTCTCCCCCCCCCCCCCTCCCGTTCTGAGGGCCATTCTTATCGAAGACTTTTTTTCTCTCCATAAATCCAAGATTCAAAAATTGGAAATGTTTTCGAAGTTTGTATCGAAATACGGAGGCGTTCTGTGTACAGAGGCGTTCTGTGTGCGGAGGCGTTCCGTGATAAAGTTAAAACTTTAACAGAGTGCAAAAAACAGGGAAAGCTTAACTTTCCGAAAAATTCAATTTATGTTTTGGCATTTTCACTTGGCGATCGAGTTATTTCGTTTGTTGATTTTTTGGAGCTTTCGGAAATTTTCAGGCAAAGCTTGCTTCGATGAGAATGGCCCTTTATAATAAAAATATCGGTTGCCTCGAATGTGGCAAGAAACCCGACGTTTCACCCCCATTTTACTGGGGTACTCAATGCTATAGTTCTCAGGCGGCTTGCAAAGGTAAGTGGAGTATCGACCACTCACCTGATCGGACTCACAGCTGACGTATTTGAAATATTTGTTTTTTGCACAGTAGTTAAACCTACCGATCTCCGATAATAATACCCGGGTTTTTTTCACGCCTTTATAAACCTCAGAGTCACCTCCGAGCGAGGAAGGTTCGGGGGGAGGAGGCTGTCGGGCGGGGGGCGGGTGGTATGCCCGGACCGCAAACTAAGGAGGTTTAAGTTTTAAGAATCGTAACCCCTTTACAACTGGAAACCCTCTTTTGGGGACGACTTACTTGGAATAAGTAGGGAGGGGTTTCGGGGCTCTCAAAGGGTTAAGGGCGGTCAAAGGGTGTGTAACCACTGGCGGAACACGCTGTTCATCGGCGCATATATAAATTGCAACACTAATGATGTGTGCTCACAAAAAACGTTTTTTTTTGTATCATATGTTACGCGTTGTTTCACCCCCCCTCCTAAAACACCTCAGGATCACCTCCGAGCCTGGACGTTGGAGGTTATGGGCCTCGATGGCCTTCCGGCCAGCTTGCGAAAGCGCGAGGTAAGCCTCGCCAACGAGACGAAAGGATAAAAAATACCAGTGAGTCATCCCACGGTAGGGGTTGCACTTTTTGGGGTCAAACGTTCCTGACCGGTTGAGCTCCTGAAGTGAGGAACTACCGGTGGGTATGATCCTTTTACGAGTGCATTTTTTGTTTTAGGACTACTAATAGCGGATAGAGTTTTCGATCAGGTTGCGCCAACGAAAACCTTGGAAGTCATGTTTCGCGTGAGATGTTGAGCTCCTGGTGTCAGGAGCTCAGAGACTTGTTGCTGCATCCCTACCGTAGGATGACTCGTCAGAAAACTTGCCTCCTTCCTCCCTTCGCTCATCGACTTATCTTCCATTATTCCGTCAAACTAGTCTGTTTTACAACGAAACGTGTTGTGCATGAGCATAGTACTTCATTGCATGGTACGATACCACCATCTCACCCTGTCTGTTTATTTATTTGCGCTTTCAGCTTGATACCCATCATACAACACAGCAAGTAAGTGCACACCGAGAGTACGCGAGGAATACAATCACTGTGGAGCACCTTTACATCTACCCATCCATCCTTGTGGACCTGGAGGTGCCTATTATTTCGTTTTAAAAAAACGAAAACCCCCCGAACGAAAACGAAGACAAAAAAAAACGAAAAAGGCGGGTAATTTTTGGCCATTTTTTTCACGTTTTCGACGAAGAAAGTATCCAACAATCCAACCGCCGGAAGTATGGGAAAAAGTTGAACAAGCACGCGAATGAATGAATGCGTTCGTTTTCCTGCGAAAGATGGCCGTGCTGCTGCCTTAGTCTACTCCTAGACTCGCAGATCATCGAGTACAACAGTTCTCATTAGTGCATGACATCGGTATAATAGTCTCGGCAGTTAGTTGCTGTGCGCATATGTGCCGTATGTGCGTGCGGGGCCATGGGGCGCTGTGCGTTTTCTGGATATCGTTGTGTCCCCGAAACAAAAAACGCCTCCACGAACACCACCTCTAATTCCACCGCGTTTCTTGAACGATACGCGCTCGCTCGTACGTACCAGTACGGCTGCACGCTGCTGCTGCTGCTGCTGCTGCTCGGTAGCTACCAGTGTTCCAAAGAGATCATGCTCCGCTCCTCCTCGAGCAAGCTCGCCGCGGCAGGGTGCCGCGTGGGACGCAGTGCCCGGGACCACACTGCCTCGTCGCCCCTTGCACCCCAACCTATGGCGAAACGCGGGCAGCTTCTAGGCTTGTGCCGGGCAAAGGGGATGTCCCACCCGGCACTACGGCAGCAGAAGCACTTGTCTGCCTTGCCCATGGCTACCTATTGCGGGCGCAGCCGGGGAGTGGTGTGCGGTGCCTCGGTTTCTCGAGGACTTCTCCTGGCTGACTCAGGGAGGAGGCCGGCGTCAGCGGCACGGGAGGCAGCGCCGGGAAGCATCAGCATCAACCCTTCTTCGATGTGAGTTAAAACTTACTTGGAAAGGCAACGACGAGTTAGTTCATCAGTCAGTTTTTCATGTTTAACTTTTTTTAGATTCCATTGTATTTTTGTATTGTTTTGTTACTTGCCCCTTGAAAGCTTGAAAGGTGTTTGATTCCCTGGTACGTACATACCATTATGGGTATAAATGTAAGGACCGTTGAAGTATTAATAAGGATATTTAACGGTATTTATGCTTCCGTCTATAATGGTACTGCTGACTGCTGATCCCCCGCATTGCACATTGCACACTCGACGCATGTTCGTATCATATCAGATGGTATGATACGTCAGGATACGCGCATGATGATCATAGATCTGCGTGACAGCCGGCATGGCATGCTCACGCACAGGAGGTAAACGTATGCGTAAAGCGAGGGGGTGGGGTGGTTGCTGGTTGCTCACAAGCAGGCAGCATAGGCAGCTAGCTGGCAGCACGAATGAGCTGAAACTCGGAATCTGCCTGTCTGCCTGTACTTCGGTTGTTCGCTGCTCTTGCTCCAATTGGCTACAACCGCTACGCCGTTTTAGTAGGACTACGTAGGACTGCTCCGCTTTCCAACTCGTGACGTGTGTTATGCCTTGCGGACGGGATCGTTGGACTATCTTTGCCTGCAGCAGCAGTGCTGCAGCAGCTGACACGTCTGATCGGCTGATAGGATGTCCCTCCGTATCCTTGTTACTGTCTTGCCTCACCACATCCTATCATAGCTCATGACACAAGAAAGAGTTTCGATCACCTCCTCGGAAAAAAAGCGGCGTGTTTTGTTTTTGCACCCAAAGGCATCACACAGCTACAGAGTGCTACAGCAGCGAGATTTTTCGTTTTTCCCCACGGCGTAATTTTAATCAATGTTCAACAAGTTCCGATGGTGGTGGTGGTGTTTTTGTTGCGGGCGATCGTGGTAAAGCCTTCATTCAGTTGACTTCTACGTCGACAGCTGTCGTTTATACATTTTTTTTCATAATAAAATAAAACATGAAAAATTTGCCAAACGAAAATTCAATTTTATTGTTTTATGCTGATAATAGAGATAATTTATTTATTTTCCGTCGACGGGTACACGAAAATAGCCCGCTTCTTGCGTTGGACGGTTCGAGAGCAGTTTTTATGAAATCGTGTACAGTAGGGGTCCTTCAATAAGGCGGTCTGAGTAAGGCGGTATCCCGATATAAGGCGGTCGAAATCGCTTGGCACGACTGGGAAGTTGCACTCACACCCTGGAAAGAATAAGGCGGCTTCCCCCAATAAGGCGGTCATATTGCTCTGGCACACAACCGCCTTAAAGGGGGACCCCTGCTGTAGCATCACATGTCATAGCCAGGCGTCGTTTGGTTGTTTGCCATACTCGTGTATGCTTCTCCAAAAACGGTCATGCAGCATACACGTGCATACCATGCTTTTATTGCGGGCGATCCTTTTATAAACCCTCAGTTAGTTGATAGACTAAACGTCGACGGCTGATGTTTTACACCTTTTCCATATTCATATAAAACTATTTCAAATACGTCATATTTGTAATGAACGCGGGATGTGTGAGATGATATGATACAAGTATTCGTCTAGCTCATGGGATTTTTGTTCTGATTCCAATCAGCTTGCGAAAGTGAGCGTAGGAGTATTCGTGCTACCGGCACACCTCTGGTGCCTGTGGTTTACCTGTGGTGTACCTGTGGTACTGCTGTGAACTGAATCGCACAATCGCTAAAGGTGTTCCCCTCCGAGTACCCGTGGTCAACGGGTACCCGCCATTTTTTTGGAAAAAATAGTCGGGTACCGGCGGGTATTTTTGGTCAACGGGTACCCGCCATTTTTTTGGAAAAATTAGTCGGGTACCGGCGGGTATTTTGGCCCCGGGTACTTGGGTACCCGGGTACCCAATATTTTACGCTGAAAACCCCGGGGATATACCTTATCATCCCCTAAATCACGTTCCCTGGACAACATTCCGTATTTGTTTGCGGTTCGTTAAGTTTTGGGGTCAGACCGACGGAGCTTAAGGATCTCTCGCTCCCGCGCCCCGTCCGTGGTAGACCCTTGCTTGGTTGTTGGACCGCGGGGCTGCTGTTGCGTATTTCGACGCTATTATTAACAGTGGGGGTATTATATCTCGTGTCATGTTGTGTGTGTGTTTTTTCAATTCCGAGGAGGGTTTCCTGGAGATTTTGGACGAAACACTACCAAGGGGACGTGGTTTAGGGGATGATAGCTGCCATCCCCGGGGTTCCAGGGTAAAATATTGGGTACTCGGGTGCCCGGGCCCCGAAGACCCGGCGGGTTTGAAGTGCTACTTTTGCCAGTGATGGTTATGTCCGGTTTCGCATGGCTTCGTATGGTTTTGTATGGTCTGGTGTACTGTAGTATGGTATATATGGCATGGTATGGTACGGTGTGGGATGGGATGGGATGCGATGGGATTGGATGGGTGGATCGGATGGGATGGGATGGGATGGGATGGGATGGGATGGGATGGGATGATACGTTGCGGTATGGGATGATACGTTGCGGTATGGGATGATACGTTGCGGTATGGTATGACACGGTACGGTATGGTATGGAATGGTAGGGCGTGATCCGGTTCGGTGCGGTATGGTATGGGACGGTATACGGTATTCTTTTGTCAGCTTTCGCACTATGTACTGTACCGTGGAAAATGGAACCCGAATATTGTCGAACAGTTCTACACTCGAATTACAGTTATTATACAGCAGTACTACTTTAATGCTGCTGCTGGGCATCTGATGCACATTATCGGAAGGCAGATAAACAGGACTATTCATACATACCTGGTACGTACGTCATACCGGCACCCGCCTTGCCCCATTCTGCGTAATGTTGTTACAGGATTGTACGAGGGGTCCTAACAGGGCCCTTCAGTGGACCTTTCACCCCGGGATCGAAGCCACCCGCGAGGCCCTCCAACAAGCCGGACGATGATCAGAAACCGACGCTGATGAACCGGTACATCGCTCCGCCAGAGGATGGCTTAACGCGATACCCCACTTTCCGCTCGCCTCAGGTAATGCTTGACCCCGTAGGCAGGCAGGCAGGGGGGGGGTTCACTTACTTAGCGCAAGCCGTAGCTATTTGACCATTGACCACGCATCCTTTTCGAGACGGAGCACCTTTCCTGCTCCTACTATCAATAGAGACACCTCGAAACATTCGGGCGCTCATTACGTTTTTTCCATACGTCGTATATTACATCATTTTGCTTTTACTCACCTTGTCTCCTTCCTGTTTGGCCGTCTGTGGCCACCCTAGGCGAGCAGGAGGGGGGGGTGTACTGGG
>JBBMKB010087373.1:0-11685 GCA_037833945.1 Alaria marginata
AAGGGGGAGTGTTCTCCACTAACTTCAGCTGAGGGCTCCCGAAATTCTTATTTTCCGAGTTTGTGTGTACAGCAGTATCGGACACCTAATAAGAAACAGGAGAGGGGGTGTTTTGCACTAACTTCAGCATAAAGGCTCCCAAATGTCTTATTTTGCTGTAAATCTCAGCCTACGTTCTTATTACCCTGTTTCTTATTAGGTGTCCTGTACTGTATGGTGTGTGGCGTGGGGAGGAAAGGTTTGGTCTACTCGTATGATACGCTAACCTATGTCTGGTTTAAAGTACATATCAATGAACTGAGGCTTGATGCTGCTGCTGCTACGTATAGACTGGATTTCTTATCTGAGAAAGGGTGCTTTGTACAATAACTTCAGTATAATGGCTCCCGAATTTCTGATGTTTCTGTCAATCTCACCTTGGCTTTCATATTACCTTGTTTCCTGTTAGTAGGTGTCTATCATGACTGTAACATACGACATGTAATAACGTGTGTGGTATGTGGGGGTGCCGGCGGCCCGCTAGCCTAATAATGCAGTTTATGATGGAGATTTCACGGGAAAATCGTCATTTACCCCCACTCTTCTAGTATTTAATACCCGCCGGGTAATTGGACTCGGGTACCCGCGTACCCGGGTGCCCGGTTATGTACGTGTCTTCGGTTCGATACCTCTCCCATCATACCTCCGAAAACCCATATTAAACATCTTGATAAAAAAACTGTCAGGGTCCTCACGACACCGACACAAATCTGTCGTTTGTTGAAAAATAGGAGAGTTTATACCCGGGTACCCAACATGAGCGGGTATCTGGGTACCTTATATGGCCAGGTACCTGATTTTTGGACATGAACGGGTACCCGGGTACACGGGTACCCTTTTTATTTATGTCCGTCATCAGGTGTGTGTTCCGCATTTGTTCGTTGATTGTTAGTTGTCGTGCAAGTTGTGAAATTGTTGTACCCCCCTTGTCGTTTTTATACACTCTTGCCTGATTTAAGCGCTGATGTCGTCCGGGTCCCCAGTACCCCGGGTACCCGCATTACCCGGGTACAATTTTTTGAGAAGACGGGTACTCGACCGCGGGTACGGGTAGTACCTCCGGAAATAGTCCGGGTACCCGTTTGATCCGGGTATCCGACGGGGTACAACTCTAATATACGACACCAAGTTCGCCTGAATCGCCAATTCCACCCCCAAACGTCTCCGTCAGAGTGTACGTGGGGATTCAGGAAACTACGTGAAAAAGGTGTGCATATGTTTATGTCGCATGAATTCTGACAATGTGCAGCATGATCGTCAACGCTGATCACTCAAACCATTCCCGAAAAAAGAAAAGACTGAAGAAAACCAATGTTGCTCATACGAGTCCCGCGTCTTCAGATGAGAGGAGTCGCCAAGACCAAACTTTATTCCCACGTGAAGCTCCAAAACGGATCTTGTGTTCCGTATGTACTCAACTTCGTCTCCAGGTTGAAGAACTTATCCTCGGCAAGCAGGCACAACACGCGTCGCCCAAGAACCTCGCCGACGTACTTCTCGCCCCGAGCGCGGGAACTCAATACGCCTCTAGGACGCCCCTAATGGCCGCTGCTGCTTCTGGGAGTTTTCCGGTGTTCCAGACAGTTGTCGACCCGTGCTTCGAGGCGAGTACTATTAATAGGCGTTGCGTGAGTGACGAGCCTTGATATCATGTGGCGTTTTGTACGATTCGCTGCATGATAGGGCTGTGTATCGGTACCGATATTTTCGATGTATCGGACGATCCGATATATATATTATATCGGGAAGTCGAGCCGATATTCTTGCCGGTATTTATGGGTACGGGTTTTCTACAGAGTACCGGTATGAAGGAACAAATAGCAGGGAAACAGGGGATATACACCTCAAAGAACCACAGCAGTGGTAGCACACGCACGTCAGAAGCACCCAAAAAGCGCCGAGGGGTCCTCCGTAACGTATGAGGTGTTGCAGAGGAGTGGAGGACGTCTGCCCGTAAAAAAGTGAGGGTCAGCACGGATTATGAAGGAACGCAGTGTAGTGTTAAAAAATAGCGCGAAAGTACCACCTGCAGCTACGTACAATCGGCAGAAGGACGGTTCTTGTTTGTGTTTTTCTCTTTGCTCTAATTGTTTAGCTACTTGTGTTGCTGTTGTTGTTGGAATCGGTCCACTTTGTTGGGCAGTGACTTAAGGCTACAATTCAAGTACTTGCATGTTGTTTGCCACTTGCCCGCTATACGGCTATGATGTTCTTTTTTTTCGTCATCTACATCGGTATTTTTAGATCATTTTGCAGGCTGTACGTTATTGCATACGTTGTACGTACATATCTGTGCTAGCCAGCGCTGGTTTCCATTTAGTTCTTCTGCATGAAAATGCCGAAAACAAAACAAAACATGTTTTTCGAATTTTTCACTCGGTTTTGTTGGCTGAACAAGACCTACTTTGATGGCGTATTTGGGACAAATTTTGGTGGGAAATAAAGCGAAAGTGCTCAATTGTTCTGCCGCCGCCGGCGCCTCCAGCGGGGCTTCCTCGCCAGCCGGGGGGGGGGCGTCGGGGCTCGCACAGCGCCCGAAGGCCAGGGTTGGGGTTAGGGTTACACCTCCGTAAAGTGCATTAAACCCGTACAGAGTATAAATCGAAAGCGCCTCAACGTGTTTCACGTATGTTCGAAGGGCACGATAAACGAGCCGTTATTCGATACAGCCCCTTCGGTTCTTCTGCGTCTGAGCAAATACGGAAAAACACGGACTATCTTGCCAGACCTTGATCACGACGCGTCACGGGTACGGTAATCCTTGAGCTGGGTGGAGTAGCGCAAAATATGTTGGTCCAACGGGGGGGACTCAAATTGATGCCGAAATGTGGAATCATTTTCGTCCCTCATCATTTTGCCGGTTGTTTAAGGTTGTCGCACATTTGCATCATTCAAAAACCACAGGGAGGAACCTGGGAAATGCATCTCCGAGCTCCGGACCAGTCAGGCATGACATTGGTCATGCTCGCGATAAAAGGTGGAAATGTACTTATTCTGGACTATGTTCTGAGTCTGATCCAGCAATCTAAGGTGTGTGTTTGTTTCAAGGTCTAGACGAGCCAGCAAGCAGCATCCGTGTCGTAGCTGTTAACCTCTCTGCCAGAGTTACCCCGTAGAATCCCCGTTGTTGTGGCAGCGAACTCCTTGAGGTTTATTTTTGACGGTGCTTGTCATAGAGAATGAGATACATACACATGTATCATGGCTGTGCGTGCACGTGTTAACATATTCCCAAGAACCTGTTTCGAATGCGTATCGCGGAGGGTGTACGCCAATCGAGAAACGGAGGGAAAAGTGACATATGGATACAGTATAATGAATCTGGAATCGTATTCCCTGTGGTCTATGTGAATACCCGTTCAGACTATTTCACAATGGGTGTTCCCTGACGTGTGGTATTAGCAGCCCCACGTAAGACATGCATGTACCCCATTATACCTCGAAATGTTATTCGCGCTTCGTGCTGAGGTTGCGTTTGATGGCAGCAAACCAGCAATATAGAGCCATTGTACTGTAATTTGATAGGGCTCGGTTTGGAATTATTTTGCATCCCGGCCTCTTTTGCCACCGGCGTTTCCGCCGCTTGAGTGTGGAATTGCCACAGCTGCTGGCGAAGCGCTTCGTTTGTGTTTAACTGATGGGTATGCCTTGTTTTCTGTCAATGCCCGTAAAACTATGAAAGACTCCCAATCGGCTGCTGGACCGAGACTATTATGGGTACACGGTGCTGATGCACAGCGTGAGTGCGATCGAGAATGGGTCTGCATCATTCGTCAAGGTATTGCAGGCCCTCGAGCATAGCTACACCAGGAACACGGTGAGAACACAGACAACTCCCGGCCACCATTATCACATTCTTGAGATTGCGATACAGAAATTTGGCCCAAGCCACATGTTTTGTTATGCCCCAATACGGGCGTTCGTGTTTCGCCACGCTTCACATGTATGCATTAACCAGGCAGATTGTCCTCGTTTGTTTTAGGCGACCCTGTTTCAAATGGGTAGACTTGTACCCCACCAGCGGCTGCGCTGGGGTTCGACGATCAGCTAGTGTGTTTTGCACATTAACGTGTTTTCTAGTTTTTTTACCGTAGTCAATACTATGATAGCACGAGCTGGCAAACCTTAATGGCACCCAATGATCAGTGGGACTGCCGAACGCTACGTGCGAAACACGTAAATCAAGTACCCGGGGGGAGAAAAAAAAGACACATGTGACCACGGGTTGTCCAGAAGGTCGCGGAGGGTGATACTCCTCCTATCGGTTGCGCTGCAAAGTTAATGGTACGACTAAAATGGCGCCTGGTGGTTTTATACGACCATTCCTTTCGAGGATGTTTTTTACTTGAAAACCGGGGTGTGCCTCAAGTTGAAACGGACGAGAACAGAGGTTCCTGTGTACGAACTCAAGCACGCACAAACATGCATATAACCATTACTCCTACCTATCACGAATGGAAACAGCTTCCAGTTCAACTTCAGCTGTACCGCAAATACCGCAATTATAGCTTGAGGGGCGGTGTGATGATACCGTACGCCACAGAACGGCAGCGATAAGTGAAACATAGAGTAAAATGGCGGTCGTCGCGCTCCTCCGCGGCTGAGCGAGGCGAAGGGCAACCCGTGCGAAGGCAATCCCTTTGAAAACAAGTCAACTCGCACCAATTTGGATGCTCAGTGCACATGGTCCAGAGTCCGGCCGGGGCCCATGAGCATCGTAGTGTGCGAGCGGAGCTCTTGCACCCCCCTGCAGCCGAAAGCGCCAGAAAACGTGAGGGGCCGGCGGAGCAAATTGTGAAAAAGCCTGATCCAAGTGTATTTTGTACTTACACATATTACGACTATAGTTGGACCTAGTTTTGGATAACTCGCACCTGTCATCCCCGCCAGCACTGCACCATCAAGCGGATATTGGCCCCCTTTTGCTCTGCCCTGCACCAGGTCGAGGAGCAGCTTATGGTCAGTTATACCGACGGCTCGACAATTCTCACCAATGCGGCACGGGACGGAGACGTACGGCTTGTTTCTGTTATCGTGGACGCATGCAAGACATGCATGATTCCGAGCAAGGTGACCGAAGCCCCCCCTCTACACGTTGCCTTGAATCCCTCCAACCTCCACGACGTCCACGTCGGGTCATAGAACTGCAATTGACCACCTATTTCACAAGTACCAAATGCAGTGCCCGCGCTCAGGGTAGCTGAAAACAGTAAGACACGCTGAGGCTTGAACGTGTGCGTTGCAATACTGTCACCACGATGCGCCAGAGCCGTAACATGATATACACGCGAACTGAGACTGTCACAGTTTCCACCCGTGTGTCATAGTTTGCCGAATAATGTATGTCCCATGTGTGTCTCGGCGGGTAGGTGATTGTCCCGTTGAACGGAGATATGCCGGTCACAGCACCTGGACTGTGAATTACACAGACCTACCATGCTCCTCCTACTACAGAGCTAAAGGCTCTGAGAAATAACCCAAGGGAGGTAACGGACTTTGCAACTAACCACGACATAGCCATTAATCAAAGTACCCCGAGGCAGGTTCGTGCGTGTCGACTCCGTTGCCCCTAAACCCTTCGATGTACTCACTTCCCGCCAGCGCTGCTATTTTTCCTGAAACCCGCGAGAGGGTTTCGCGCTCGCCAAAATTCCTCAACGGTGAAAACGCAAAACCCATGTCGAGTGCTCAAGCGTTATGCAAACTCCGCATCTTATGTTGTATGGCGACGCCAGGCATCGGAGCTTATCCGGCAACGCGATGAAAACGGTTTGACATTTTTAATGTACGCGGCTTCCGGAAGCAAGCCGAGCCACGCGGAGACGAACCTTTCCAGAACTCGAGACAAGCAGCCTGCGGGCTTCGGTCGTTCCTTGCCATCCCTTCGCAAAGAATCCACGCCAGCTCCGGGGGTTTATCCAACGTTGCCGCAAGGGGATGAACTCAGTCGGGTGCGTGTCTTCAAACTGGCTCTGTCGTTCGTGAAGACAATAATGTGGAAGGAGCAGGTGAGCTGGGTGGGTTGGGGCACCGGAGGGGGCAAACTGGGCCATCGTCGATTAGTGTTGTACTGGTAGGTATGGGTGCGATGCCCTTATAAAGCTGCAACGCCCGCGCGGGTAGTGGCCGTCTTGCTTGGTCAGGGTCAATCGATGTACGTGATGTGTGTCATTTCGAAGTCGTATCGGTTCCTCCATGGAGTTATTGAGGCGATATCAGCCAATCCGCCAAGCCCAGTGGCGGTCGGAGGGTGTGGGTCACTGGCCTGCTTTTGTTTGTTCTTACGTTTTGTGAGTTCCTTGAAAACGATAATAATATACTAATATACTGGTATTCTAAAGTACACTAGATGGACCTACGGATTCAGTAATATTAAGGTCCACGACCTTATGTCAACAGCTTTGCCCTCCAGGGTCGAGCAGCCAGTGGTACATTCGAGTTGTACCTTGGGTTGATCTGGTGCACCTGCTACAGTCGATAAACTACGGCAAAATTGGTCGTTACATGCACACACAGCAAATATATAAGTGTAGCGTACCTCTCTCTTCGCAGAAGGTACCAGCCAAAATCGTATCGCTTGTCCATGGGCTTATTGCTACAAAATCTGAACCGACAGCCGCAGACGTCGCATGCATATATTCAGTGGTATGTTTTAGTCACACCGTTTGCTCCACCGCCTGCGTTTGCTCTCTGCTCACCCGCGAGCTTGTACCGCCATACAGGGTCAAATGGAGGCTGGTTCACATTTCAAAGCCCTATTTACGGCGGTGTCGTTCCAGAGGTTGTGCCCCAAATTGACGAAAGATCGGGTGGTGTACATCATTTTGACCATTACCCTTTGTTTTTCGTGCGAGCAGCACTATACATAGCTTTAAACTGTTTAGGTTTTGGCCGGCAATCAATCGTCGCCTTTTAGCCCGGTCGCTTGGCGAGCAGCAGTTCATTTTTCTGATCGACGCGAGCTCGCCGGTATGTCGACCAACTTTGTTATCCAAAACCACCTCGTACAGTGTTTGTGTGTTTTTTATTGTCCCATTTATTGTGGGCGCCAGATGTTTTGACGCATCAGCCGGGGTAACGCGGGGGGAAAGTAAACAATGAATATTTGTCTCTACCTTTCCTCCTGCGATGCTTGCCTTAAATTGTATCGCGAGAGGGCTTCAGCCGTCCCTTTCTCTCGTCAACATGTTGAGTCGAATTTTGTTTACTCACGAATAACGTATCGTTTCCCACCCTAATTGCGATGTTTTCAATCCGGCGAGATTCAACCCCGCAACATAGCCGTGTGAAGGTTTACGAGGTTACCAACTAAGCCACTGGGGACGCCAGTAATGGACATTTAAGGATTTTTCCAAATAACACGTAGTCTATAAATACTATTGTTGGACAAACGAGTATATGAAACTCTAGATTTTTATCTCCGGCGTCTGAATGACCGGCCCACTAAACACTTGCCAACTTTAAAACACGGTTCGAACATTCGGATCTACGCCGAGGTTGGGTCACAGCGAGGGAGCCGAGCCGATGCGGGCTCGGACGGTGGGCGCCCCCGGCGAGGGGGGGCAGGCGGGCGCCGAGTTTGCGGAGCCATGCCGGTGCGAAGTCAGGGTGGAAACCCGAGGCGTTTCCTCGCCAGGGCTGAGGCCCCGAAAGCGGAAACAAATTGCGCGAGTTGCATCGAGAGACGCAAACAAGAAAAACAGACTGAGATTTACAACAACGTAAGAAATCAAGGAGCTGTCATATTTGAGTTACTGTAGTCCACGACTCACCCTCTCCCACATGTGAAACTCAGCCTGGGTCAGTCTTTCTGATTCATATTTGGTGTCCTGTACTGCTGTATGTCAACTTGAAAGCTTAGTTAGGTTTGGAAAAGCCGCTCGAAACACAAACACATCTACAAATAAACAGCAAGAGGGGAGCGAAACTGGAAGAAACTTGGTACCCTCGTCAGCCCTCGTATGAAATCGTTTTGGAAAGAACCGAGCTGATGAGAACACGACACACAGAACAAGATTATCCCCACTCGGTTTGTGCGGCAGCGACATTAGCAGCAGAAACGAGATGCTGATGTCTTCCGGTTGTTGGGGGGGGTTATAGCTTCCACAAAATGTATTCGAGTGAGCTTTGCCTTTAAAAAGATCACGCTATTCCGGCCAATAGCAAGCAGGCCTGTAGAGATAGGAACGCCAGTGCGTTTCCAACCAATGATCTGGCTAAGACATGACACACGAGACAGACGAAGTCTGTCCCGGTTGGTGAGGTGGCGACTTGAGTTGTAGCAGCACGATGTTACTGCTGTTCAGCAGTGGCGAACCCGGCGGCTACCGTAATTGTCATCGTATTAGACGGTCTTATTTAAAACTAGTCTCCGGTGCCCCAATATGACCACCAGGCACAGCTCAGTTTGTCAGATAGAACCAAAACGCGACCTGACCGTAGCATACTGCAGACAAGATAAATAAGGCACGCCGTACCCGCTTGCTCCTGTGGCTACATGAGTATTTTAAACAATTTGGCGCTGACTTTGATCAGCGGGGGGTGCAATAACTGTCGCATTCGCTTGCGCCGTTTACACTAATCATAACATCACAATCTGATTATGGCAACGAACGCCTTATTTCGTACTCAGCACTCGGATCTGCACTAAACTGCAGCTATTTGCTGTTTTTTTTACTAAAAATAAACATGTCGGGATTATTTTTCTGAAACACAACCAACGAACTGGGCTGTTTATTATTCCGGTGAAAACGGCGGGGCAAACACCCCGGTACCTATTTTACAATACTCCTGTTCTTGTCCGTCCCTACTGTCGCGACGCACCCTTATCACGATGTCCGCCTTAATGCGAACCATGGGCGAAGCACAACATGTACGAGTTGTCTAACCCCGAACGACAGTGTCATCCCCGCAAACTCCCCGGTCTAATATGTGGAAGTTCCTATTCACACTACAGTACATGACGGTGTTGTTGCAGCTGATAGTCGTACCTGAGGCGTTTGTCGTCTCTCGCTCACAATAAGAGCAAGCCGTCTTCTCGGCGGGTATGGTGGCCCTTCGCTTCCGATTGGAAATGCACAGCGGCGCTCTCGAGCAGCAGCAACTACATTGTCGCTTGTATCCATTGTGATGAGGATATCTCGCCAGTGACCAGCCCAACCCTCCGCCCCGTCCCGACACGGATGTACACTATTTTATTTTTCGTGGACAGCCGCGGCTGTCTTCAACGTCCCTCGCAGCTAGCCACGGAAGTATCGGCGACGATTTCCGCGGTCACGTCCGCGGTAATGTCCTGTCCACGGACAAGTCCGCGGCAATGTCCACTGCTGTGTCCGTGGCTATGTATATATGGGAACCCTCTTCCGCATCACTTTCCGGGAGCGTCCACGGTGCGGGATCGAATCACAACACCGTGTAGGGCGACGCCCGGAGCAGCCAATGACCTGGTGCGGAAACAAGGCGCCTCTCACCCGGTAATGTCTGCGGATACGGCAATGTCTGCGGCAATGTCCGCGGTAATGCCTGCCGACACGGCAATGTCCGCGGTAATGCCTGCCGACACGGCAATGTCCGCGGCAATGTCCGGACCCAGCCGTGAACCTTGCCGTCGACACAGCCGTGGACAATGCCGAGAACAGCCGCGGCAAATCTTTCCGTGAACAGTCGCTAGCATTGACGCGGATACAGCCGCGGCTGTCCGCGAAACAGTAAAATAATGTCCATGCTTCCGTCCCGGAGCATATTCGTATGCCATATAACTTCCATCACTTGGCATTGAAGTTACCTTTGAAACCCACGACAATAAGCAGGTGTAATGATATGTATGGCTCATCTTACCCCCTTCACTACTACCCGGAGAGTGTTATCCGGCTGTAGCCGGCACACAAGCGCGCTGTAGGTCATACCACTAAGTTCTGTACCACTGTTTGTCTTAGTATATAATAACCGTAGACGCCCGACTGTAACGTATGAAAATCTACAAATAGTATTCATGGTGTTATATTATATCATACGTATACAGTGACCTGTGGTAGACGAAATCGTTCTGTCGGTCGTGCTAAGCATAATCACATGTCTCTGATTTGTTTTGACGGAAATCACTTGAGATTAAAAGGCCTTGCTTCGCTCTCACAACTCCCACCTGGCACACGTCTCGCTCGCGTTTCTTTTCGAGAAACTTATTTTTCCCGACTTCCTTTGTTAATTTTTCGGTTTTCTCGGGTTTCGGTGGTCTCGCTAGATTTTGACTGGTTTTCGATGCTGGTTCGAGATTTTGTTTGCTGATGTTTTTTCCGATATTTGTCTTCGATTTCTCGATATTTTTTGCGGATGTTTGTTTCTGAAATGTTTTAGGTTGTGGGCGCCTTGTCCTGGTTTCAGTATTATACGACATAAAAAAATCGTGTGAATACGTGCGTGCATTTCATTTGCACGTAAACTATAATTTGATTCGTACGGCCGTAGACTACACCTATATAAGAAGTACGTGTATTTTGCTTTTTTCACATGCTTCGTTTCAAAGCACAATAAAAAAACAAACCCAACCACAGCTCTTAGAGCTACAACATTACTACCATGTTGTCGTGGAGCATCGAACACAACGCCAGAAAATAACAGCACACCACAGGGCACTCAGCCCTCAATGCAGGAAAGCAATTGTAGTAACTGCTGCGCGACTGCGCGATAGAGTTGTACCCCTCCGAGAACTCACGGGCAACGGACTCTCTCCAGGTCTGAAATAACAATACTCGGGTATTCGCGAGACTTTGCCGCTATGTTTGGAGAGTACACGGGTACTCGTCTAATAGCCGAGCCCCCGGGTACTCGGGACCTTTTTCGACCTTGTTTCCTCGTTACAGGTGCAACCAAGAGAGGGTTGGTACGTTGGTAGTGCAGCAGGTACAACAAACGAAGATACAAGTATCACAATGATTTCCATACTCGATACTTCATAATTGTCCTGTTCGCCCCCGCAGCATCCAGGGGAGCCGCTGGCCGTATATTTTGGAAGGGCGTCAGCCAAACAACGGTATACTGGGTGTGTTGTGAACCATTTGCCGGCACAGGGGAAATCCCTAACAAACACCACATATACGGGCTGCGCTCATTGGTCAAATCACCGCGATACCGGCAGATGGCGCCCAAAACCAACGTATATCGGCGTTCAGCAATTCGCGTTAGCTCTCACCGTTTTCAGGCATTTTTCCCACAGTTGTTTGGCAGGCAGAACACCGCTCGATACGCCCAGCAGACCTGGGCAAGGTCAACTTCTTCAACGCCCATAGCACTTAACAACAGGGAAACGGTCGAAGGGACGCCCGGATTTAGCCATAACCCTATTTGGGGGTATAGGCCTATTTATTTGGAGGTATAGGGAAAGCACGTAGGTGAAACGTGCCCGCGCTTGCCTCACACTGCCGAAAATAACTATTATTACGCGCTGGCAAGACACCCGCAGCCCATGCCGAGCGCGCAAACTTTTTTGGTTTGTTTCATCGAGCACGGTGTTGAGGCTAACGGGGCCGCGGCACAGCAGGGGGCAAAATAATATCTCATTTTGGCTTCAATATAGGGAGGTATGACCCCGCCAATCGACTTGATGCATATCCACTACCTCCTGGTGACCAGACTTTCCCCCCAATTGAC
>JBBMKB010087395.1:2724-17146 GCA_037833945.1 Alaria marginata
CGTTAACACTTTTGTAAGGACTGGGCGTGTCTCCCAGCCCCTGCAGAGCGAGTCGCTCATATTTATTTACGTCAAGTTCCGTGTTTCTCGCAGCTAAAGTCGTACCAAGCGCTTTTAAGAAGTCGAGGCTCGCAGACCCGTCGGCGATGTGTGTGGGAACGCAAAAACGCTTGGGATTGCGGTCAGGCAAGCCTCATTGCGAGCTTCAGCTCAGAAGAAAAATGTTTGCAATGAAAGCAGCTCGCCGCTCGAGGAAGAGGGAAGGATGCATGCGATCGTTTGAACCCTGATTTGAGTTAACAAAATCGAGTTTGCAACCCGATGAACAATCCCACGGCCCATGACAATGGCTTGTGCTACGACAGAGGTGGCATTGTTTGGCTGAATATGTTTGCTGAACGGCGTGGCTTCTTAATCCAAAATTAATTGTCGGAATGGCAATATTGGTTTACGGTACGAATTTGTTTGTACAGCTGACGCGTTCTACGATAGAGGTGGCATTTTTGGCGTTTTTTTTTTCTGGACGACGGGGCTCCTTAACCCAAAATCGTCTTAAATTAACCCAAAATCGTCGGAATATCATTCTATTTTTGCAATATACTTGTTTTGTAGAGATGGGCGACGGGTTTGTTCATCGGATTGCACCTTTAGTTTGCTCAAAATTATTTGTTCGGTGAGGGTATAGAGCTCCTCAAGTGAGGAGCTTCAGAAAAAAAAGGTGAACCTCTATCGTAGAATGTGTCAGCTAGGCCAATGAGTTGGTCATCGGATTGCGCTTTCATTTCTAGTCAATATTAGTCTTCGACTGCGGTAAGCGATCCCCACGTAAGAAATCTTAATAAACATTCCGTCCACTTCTACCGTAGCATTTGTCATGTGCATGATGGATAGTACGGCAAAACACAAATGGCTATCCGACAAGGTTCTGAAGCTATTCAGTTGAGAAATGTTTTTGAGAAAACCTTGCTTCTCGTATTTTACCACGCATCGAAGGAGAGAGTAAGACGATGGTAAGGCCATCCTCTGTCAGCTGTCGGCAAAATGCACGGCTCTACCGCTCGATGTATCGTACACCCCTCTCTCGGCTCTACCGATCGACCTACGTCTGTTCGTATATGGAGTCCTGGACTTCCTTAAGGCAATGTTGCAATGCCGTTTTGTTATCTGCCGATCAAACAGACGAAAATTGTCGAAACGTGCTCCTACGAGTGCATAGTACAGTGTATAACAGATTCCGATCAGGAATTACAGTGTTAACGCCGCATTCTTGGCACGATTTAACTGATATGTATAATCAAGAGCTGCGTATCACGCGAGTTGAAAAGTTAAGTGGCCTGTAAAGCCGAGAGTCTACCGCTCAACTGGTCGAACTCCCAGCTGAGCGATTTCAAATACTTGTATATCATCGGCAGAATGCTACTGCCTACCATGTTTAGTCTTCAGCAGTAGCACTAGATTCTCCTGAGCACAGGCTATTCACGACCATGCTACCGAGCAGCGGCGACTATGATACCGTTAGGCGGCGACGTTGATACCGCTCTGCGACGTCTACGCGACCGATCAGGGTAGACTATGTTGATGTTGGGCGACGAATACGTTGTTACCGATCAGCGGCGACTATGATACCGATCAGGGTAAACGTATCGACAACGTTGTAGTGTATTCGCAGCTGTTGCAGCGGAGTACCCATAACAAACCCCCTCACCACCCTGCCCTGACCCGAGACGTTCCCTATGTAAGCCGATCTCGGGTATAATCAACACTTATACCGAAACCAATGTTGACTGAACACGGCGGGATATCAATCTTATGATGAGGTGTATGAAAGGCCTTCCTAATCGCCAATGCTGCAAATCTTGAGTACCCGTGTGCAGTCACCCCCCCCCTACCCCACCTCCCACCCCAGACCTTTCCCTGGAGTCATCCCATGGTAGGGGTGCAGTAATAAGTTTCTGAGCTCTTGACACGAGGAGCTCAATATCTCACCCGAAACATGGCTTCCGAGATTTTGTTCGCGCAACCCGATCAACATTTCTATCAGACAGTCCATAAACAATTACACTCGACATAATGATCATACCAACCGGTAGTTCCTCGCTTCAGGAGCCCAACCGGTCAGGAACGTTTGACTCCAAATAGTGCAACCCCTGCCGTGGGATCCCTCCCTGTTAGTTGTTGCCGCCGCCTTCGGAGCGAAGCAGCAATCGTAACGAATCTATCTTAACGCCGATGGTGCGGTGTACGGTGCGGTGTTCGTGAAGTGTACGAGATGTGCACTCTTCCAGTCACAAGTGGAAGCGTGTGCATAACCCCCCACACAACCATCGCCCACCCTCTCTCTGTCACCTTCCCTGGGAAAAACAAAACCATGGTACCAATAATCCAATGTCAATGGACATTGTTGGTGCGTAAACATTCCCAGACATATTTCGAAAATCGAAACCATTGTACCTTACTAAATATACAAACGGAGCGATACTCTCGCCTATTTGTTTTAGGAGACGTTGATGTTGACCCTTGGAAAAAATAGGAACCCCTCGCCCCCCTTCCGTAACATGGTGTCCGGCATCTCGAGTGTTTGATAAGGAGGTATGAGGTGCTGTTCCTCCGATAGAGGAATTAAACTGGTATCACGTCCGTCGAAGGGTATCCGCGTACCCGCTCTACCTGGTTCGGAGGCCTTACTACCGTACGATCCTTCCAAATGATAGAAACCTCTCGCCATATATTTTGTCCGAAAACCCCATTTGGGCGAGGAAAGAGCTTATACAATCACAGCCACATATTATGCGTGGTCAACCAAAACCAGAGACGATATGCACACAACGGCAGGAACAGGGGCCGCCCGACACAGTATTAACGCGTTACGTTATTGCTGCCTAAACCAAGGTTTCGATACAGGAGGGTACAGCCGTATCCTCTACCCGGTCTTGGCCATTCGTGCGCGCACCGATCCGCACCACAGTCAAACTCGGATTAAACAAAACACGGTTTATTGGCTCAGCAGCATATGCCATGGGAGTGTCGCAGGTGTCAACAACAAAAAATGTTTGCAACACGAGAATGGCATTCCGACGATGCTGGTGTTAACGAGCGCCGTCACTCGGACCAAACAATACCGACAAGTGCTACCATAATTGCAGCAGGCGTCCAATGAGCCTACCGCAGCCTCAGTTTCTATGCACATCAAAATGGCTCCCAGAAAAACGCGGGTGCAGTTTTGAAGGGTTTCCATAAATGTCTAGAGCGGAACGTTGGCGGGGTTCTCCGGCCCTCAGGATAGAAATTGGTCGACACGCGACACAGGCCGGGTAGTCGACTTTCCCTCGACGCACATGATACTTTCGGTGGTTGGAGTCATCTCACGGTAGGGGTGCAGCAATGCGCTTCTGAGCTCCTGACATGAAGAGTTCAATATCTCACCCGAATTACTACTTCCAAGACTTTCGTTCGCGCAGCCCGATCAGCATGTCCATCTGCTAGTCCTACAACTAATATAGTCGCAAAATGGTCACACCACCTGGTAGATCCTCACTTCGGGAATTCAACCGGTCAGGAACGTTTGACCCCAAACGATGCTAGCCCCTACTGTGCGATGACTCGTTGGCACCTACAAGCAACCACTGACTGCTTATAGCAACCCTGCCACCAAAGCTACGCGAGTGATTGTTCCTTGTGCAGTCTTAAACCTTCGTGTTATATACTTTTATTTTGAAGTATGATTCCGCTACGGAATGGTTTAGTATAGCTACACTGCCTTTAACTTTAACAAATCACCTAAATATGTTTTTTCAGTGAAGTTTCAGAGTCACTCGGGAGAGTGGATCAAACCCGGAAGCAAAACATATAGTACGATATCATGACATCTCCCCTACCGTAGCCTTGGTAGCCTTGGTCCAGCCGTAAATGCATTTGGACCTCTTACCCCCAATAATCCTGCAAAACAAATCCCGCACCCTGATCCTAAGATGCCACCCCGCAAACCGTGTGCTCAGTCCAAAAGTAGTTTGGTCGTGTCGACTCAAAGCTCTACGAATTAAAAACCATGTGTTCTAAATCGAACCCAACGCGATACTATCGTCAATGGTTGAAGGCCCCCCCTCCCTGTCGGGTAACCTCTTCACCGTTGCATGCAGTATCCCGCGCTGGATCTAACAAGGTTTTACCCAAAACGCGGCAGCATGTCTTTTGGAGGGCTATGGAATCGACAGCAGGCCGTAGACGCGTGCACCTGATTAAACTTCGTTTTATCCCTTTTTATAGAATTCCTTTAAACGTAATTTCATACTATTTTCAAGTGACGTTTCCCGACAAACCTAGACCCGACTTAAAACGGGCTAACACCTGTGTACACCTTCCCCAAAACCTAACGTTTCTAAAACGTTAAAGTGCAACCCGACTTTCAGTACCCCGCCAACACAACGCGAGCGTCGGCAATGTGCACGCACGAGCGACGACAGCTTGCAGACTAACCCTGGAAAAATACGCCCCTTGGAACTCCCCCGCTATGCGGGAGACTAGCATAACCGAGGACACATGTCTTCTATAACTTACACGTCGTTCCGGGACGTATTCTACGATAGAGGTGCACCATTAGTATTTGCCTTCTAAGGCTATTTGCCTCCTGAGGGTCCTCCCTTGAGGAGCTCTCTGCCTCACCCAAATACTGATTTTGAACAAACTGAAAGGACAATCCGATGAACAGACCCGTAGCTCATATATACGAACAAAGCATATTGCAAAAAAATAGAATGGCATTCCGACGATTGTATCTTATTGGGTTAAGGAGCCCCGTTATCCAGAAAATAGAAACGCTAAAAAGTGCTACCTCTACCGTGGAACGCGTCGAGGCACCGTGCGGACTATGTTTGGACATCTTCAGCTCACAGACAGACGCCCTCCCGCGTACCGGCGCCTTGGAAACTACAGTTCTTGGCACATATCATTTTCTGTTTTTATTGTATTCCCTCTCTCTCTCAGGTGCCAGGTGTACAAGAACGACAACAACCCCAACCCCGCGACTGAAAAGCCTACTAGTCGTTGCAAGACCCATTTTGTTTATGGTGTATTATAACGTATATATTTAATGTATTTCACAGTACGAAGTGAGATACTTTCGGCATAACCAATTCTGAATTATTTCCTTTCTCGGGAATGTAATAGCTTAGATCTCTCGTGGGAGATATTCCCTTCTCGGTGGGCCGGTAGTGTACAAATCAAAGAGAACAAGACTTTACATCTACCCAAACCAAATAAAACGAAAACCCTAAGCTCTACAGTGTTTGCCAGCGTTGCCCCTCGGTCTCTATGTTCGTGACCAGCGATTTCAAGGCGACCTAAATGTTGTGCGAAAAGTATTAAACCGCGTGTTCGTCCTCGTGTCTCCGATCAACGAACGCCTCCATTTCACCTTACTGTACCTTCCCTGTACCTCCCGCCCCGATACCTCCTTCCTGGTGTGAAGATTCAACCGATGGCAAGGGTAACCCGAACAGTTCTAAGGCTATTGGCTCAAACAGCTCGACAACAGGTCACCCCAAACCTTCACATTGATTAAACTGACGTGGCGACTTGATGAACTATGTGCTCGGAGGAGGAAGAGGATAGTTTAGCGCTCCCCCAAAATGATTCCCTAAAACTCTCGAGTGTACGCTCCCGGCGTCCTTTTGTCGGTATAATGAACACCAGTACCGCCAAAGCGGTGCATCTGTAAATACCGCCATCGACACACCAGTGTTTCATCGGGTGGGCCCGGTTAATGTACCCAGAGGTAAAGGAGAAGAACTTGGGGCCCCAGCAATACTCGATGGGTCCCTCCGTATCCCATACTAGGCCCATCGGAACCTTCGTGTCGTCGGAGGCCGTCCAGCGTTCGCCCGAGGCGTCTGTTGATGTGTATCATCATCGCGGTTAGAGCCAAAACGCCTCATGCAAGTGCCTAACGCTAACCCTGACCCAGCCTCGGGGGTCCCCCCTTGACCACGTTCGGCTATGCACCCCAGCCTGACTCGAATATGGCCTCTTCTCCTATAGTAGACACATTCTAAGATAGAGGTTCAACATGTTTTTTCTGAAGCTCCTCACTCGAGGGGCTCTTTACCTCACCGACAAAATGATTTTGGAGCAAACTAAAAGTGCGATCCGACCAACAAACCAGTGGCCCATCTATAAAAACATTTTTTTAAAAAGGCATATTCCAAAAATAGGATGACATTCCGACGATTTTGGGTTTAGGAACCCCGTCATCCAGAAATTAAAAACGCCAAACCGCGTCCCTACTCCGCGACCTAACCCGATGATCCTCGTAGTAAGCCGTCCATTGTCTGCCCTCGGCGTCCCTTCGTCCGGATGGTCGTGAACAACACAGCCAAGGCGATGCACATGAAGGAAGCCATGACGACAAGATTGAGACCGGTGGAGCGCGCGTGCAGGTCGAAAGCCCCCGCGGCTAGGTCGCCATATCCCGTGGCGCAGTCTGCATCCCGGCATTCCGAGTCCGAAACGCGCGACACATGACATATACGGGGGAGTGTGGTGAGAGCTTGACCCTGTAGCGACTGGAAAACATCCATGCACTACTATTGATACTGTGGTGGTTTCCTTAAGCCCACCTGTATGTGCTAGCCGACGTTACCGGCATTATAACAGACACCGGCACTATTGGGTGGAATACCGCTCCTTGGTAACAGTATAGCGGATTTCAGTTAATATGTGAAAAAAACAGCACTACCAGCACCGTATACCGGAAATAGACACTTTTTAACCAGAAACTAATTGAAGATCTTCACGTTTCGTTCGTTCCTAGCACTTTGTCACAATCTGTGGGTAGAGGTAGCAGCACTATATGTACCGCAAACTAGGATGTGTGTTACGGTAGAGGCCTACATCGAATCTTACAGCAATTAATATATGAAATTCGGACGATTTCGGATGAAAGGGCCCCGCAATGTATGCGCATCGTGTACGAGTAGCTCTATTTTGTTTCATTTTTGCCCCAATCAAATTGTGGGAACGGCATAGAGCTCCTGGAGTAAATAAAGAGCCTCAGAAGGCAAATACTAGTGCTGCACCTTTACCGTAGCATAAGTCCACTATCGAAGTTTGGCCACGCAACACTTCGTATATATATATAGAGAGAGAGATTGGTTGGCGAAGCATAGCAAACAATTACATGGAGTGGTGTTTTGCGAATCCGGGAGGCACAAATCGGGAACCCTTCAAACATGGAAGCGGTAGTCACGACCACGAGAGGCTCTGAGTCTCTAAAAACAAAAGGACTTCCCACAGTAGTGGTGCAGCAATAAGTTTGGGAGCTCCTGATATGGGGGGCTCAATGTCTAACCCGAAACATACCTTCCACCATTTTCTTTTGCGCAACATGATCCACATTTCTATCTACTAGTCCTAAACAAAATACACTCGTAACATAATTTTACCAACCGGTAGTTCCTCAATTCTAAGGGCTCAACCGTTCGGGAACTTTAGATTCCATAACGTGCAACCCCTAGGACCATGGGATGGTTTAGCTCTGAAGGTGAGCCCAATACCGTCGCCCATAACCCAACGCTTGAAGCATTGTCTGAGGCATCCCAACTTTGCTCAGGCGCGTTGTAAAATCGAAAGCCAATTTTGCTCGCAAATAGTATTATATGCAAACACTGCCTTCGACTCACAGATCGGGCTTTCATGCTCGCAGTTGCCGGTGATGTCCAGGCCGTCAAGCATGACGCGAAGCACGAACGAAGACCCCCAGTCTGTGTGGCACGTGCACATATGCAACAAGCAGGAACGAACGAAGCGAACATGGAAAATATGGAAAGTGAGTAAGGCATCTAGAGAGAGGGATAGAGGATTACTCCAGTAGGACTGTGGATTTTGGCCTATCATAGCGAGGAGTCCCAGCAAAAACAACGATTAACTGATGCAATCAGTATGTGACGCGTTCTACGATACTATTAATAGCACTTTTTGGCGCTATTACTTTCTGGATGACGGGGCTCCTTAACCCAAATCGTCGGAATATCACCCAATTTTTGCCCAATGTTTTTTTGTGTAGATGGGCCACGGGTTTGTTCATCAGATTGAACTTTTAGTTTGCTCAAAATCAGTTTTCCGGTGAGGGTATAGAGCTCCTCAAGTGAGGAGCTTCAGAAACAAAATGCTATTAACACCTCTACTGTAGAATGCGTCATGTCTCGCCTCGACATGACATTTACACGAAGCGACCCCTCTTTTCGAAAGAAAACAGTGATTTTTTCGGTCAAAAAATCCCAGAGGGGGGGGGTGGGTGTATGTGAAGGCGGCCATCCTGAGTGTGAGATTGGAATGGTGGACCGAGGCGTGGAAACACATGCTTCTTTCGTAGATGTGCACCCTTTGTTTTCTGAGGCTCCTAACTCAAGGGGAGCTATATAAATAGATACCTAACCTCACCCAAAAACCTGACTTGGAGAAAACTAAAGTGCTATCATACCCGATAAAAAGCCCCATCGGCTTACTAGTAGGTAATGGTACGTAAAAAAAAACACACTCCACAAAAAGAATGAAATTCCGACTCCTTTGGGTTAAGGAGCCCGGTCATTTGAACATAAACCGTTCCAGACAAAAAGGGTTGTCGCTGTCGCAGCTTTCGTCCGATATAGGCCATTTTTATTCTGACCAACGAGCAAAAACCACCCGTTATGGTTGGACTGGAAGCTCTGTTCGTTAGAAACACCTTCTCGGTTAAATGCCAAGCCCATCTGGGATGTTACGTATCTGCTTTTACGCTCTCTAGTTCTCTCAATATCGGTTTCCTAGTGATTTACATGAAAGTACACATGGCGCATGGTAGACGTGCACGAATCGTTTTCCGGGTCTCCTCGCCTGAAGGGCGCCGTGCCGCACAAAAAAAAGAGTTATGAGACGCGTTCTACGATAGAGGTAACACGTGTTGGAGTTTTTTGCTTCTGGATGACGAGGCGCCTTAACCTAACATCGTCGGAATATCCTTCTAATTTTTTAACATGCTTTTTTTGTATAGATGGGCTACGGGTTTGTTAATCGGATTTCACTTTCCGTTTATGCACAATCATTGTTTCGGTGAGGTATAGCGCTCCTCAAGTGAGGAGCTTCATAAACAACACGGTGGACCACCGTGTCATGATACAAATGAAAGGGGCAGCCTGATGAAAAACGTCAAATCCTACGTGTATAACAAAACCGAACGCTCAAACAAATTAATAGGTGTCAGCTATATATTGGGTTGAGGAGACCCAAACTGCAGAAAACGATGTGGCCAAGATATTCCACCATATCTATCGTAGCTGCTTGCCGTAGGACGCGTAGACCCTAGGGCATATACTTATTAAAATTACACACACCTTTAAATAACCCGACACAAACGTACAGGAAGTGTAAATACCACAGTACCTCGGACGTCCATCTTTTCTTGTAAAGGTTAAGTTCGCCACGCATGAACTAATCGACGCCAACGGTACCAAAAACACTACTAACATCGTGCAACAGTTTCGTCGCATGGTTTTTGTTTCTAGGTGGTGTTACGTATGTACTCGTACGGCACCATTGGGATTTCGACCACCTTGGGCCGGGCGTCGTTCGGGTCGTTCTTTCGTCCGGTAGGGAGTGTATCACAATATCAACACCACTGTACGTGTACCCCTGCCGTATCAGACATCAACACGCCCCCCATCTTCTTCAAACCCGACAGCTTGCCTGCCTGTTGCTAATACGAGCAGAGTTTCCGGCGCCTCGGCTGGGCGTGAACATCCAGCTGTCCTGCGGCGCAACTCTGATGGCATGGATGATGATAGCGCTGTTAGATGCGATGGCCATTTCCGGCCTACCCCTATCGCTGACTCACACACTCGGGGTGGTATTAAACATCACGTAAGTCGCACACGTGCATGTGTAGTAGGTATTGCAGTTGGTTTTAAACGGATCGTTGCAGTTGGTTCTAAACGGATCGTTTATGGTGCAAGTGTCGACGAAGCCTGTTTGCAAGCGGCAGTGTGTCGATATCGATAGCACTATGCCCTGCGATGGACATTTTCTGTCTAACCATATGTCGACGAAAAACACCCTAACGTGTTCTTAAACGGTTCGAAGTATTGTTGTCTCTGCGTCCTACAACGCTCGAAGTTGTCCTAAACGCCTCGGCAGTCGTGTTGTCGATCGATCGCACGCTCGGAAGTGTTGCAACAAACGGTACGTGCGTCTAGTTGTCTCTGCCTGGTACACTCGGGGGGTGCCTCAATCTATTCAGAACCCCGAAACCCCTCCTTATGCTAGTATCAAGTAATGCCTACCCAAACAAGGGTTTCCCTTATACTGCGTTTATACGATTTTGCTGTTTTTATCCGCTCTTCCGTGTACAGGTGGTCTTTTTTTTCTGGCACGATATTGATCATGTCGACGATCCCACTGGTGCTCAGGATCATTACCTACACGTCTCCCGTCTGTGAGTCCTTTTTCGTAAATCGATGGATACCTCTTGAAAAAGTATATTTACCTGGTGCAGTAGTGATGGAACGCCTTGTTGCCATCAGACATGTACTGTAGTCACTCCTGCATGGGATAACTTCCGTCAGTTGTCGATGTTGAACTGAAGGTTATGCTGCGCATTGTCACGCTTTAAGCGTACACACTACTGAAGGAATCATAGGTAGCAATACTTTAATCGATGCCAAACTCACCTGAAATGAAGCGGTGCCAATATACAGCGTGCATGATTCCGACGGCGGAGAAGGAGCCGATAACGCCTACCGCAAGGTGATCGAAAACCACCTTCACGATAGCGCACGAAGAGGGGTACAACCCGTCCGCGATCTCCACCATGGTGATGACCCAGTCGTTCCGCATATTGCAGATCATCAGGGGGTGGTCTGAAACAAGCAAATTACAACATAACCAGAGACACGCGCGAGGCCATTGTTTCAAGATAGTGTAGCATATTTTGAACGAAAGACCCCACTGGTACGATAGAGGTGACACTATTTGTGAAAGCACATTATGAATTTATGGACTCCTTAACCAAGTACAAGCCAGAATTACGCCGGTGTTACTGCAATGGTTTTAGTTTAGTACGAAGGCCAATACATTGTTCATCGTGTTTGCGCTTTGATGCTTCTCCCCTAACTTGTGTTTGTAGGTAAGATACGGAGCTCCGCAAGCGAGGACCCGCAAAAGGAATGGGTGCGCGAAATGGGCTAAGACAGAGGGTCGTCGCACTGTTTCACCGATGTTGAAAACGATGACAGTGCAACTCTCTCAACAATCTCACGGCCTGGAGGTACAATGCAAACAAAAAGGAACTGACATCCCAGCAATATTGGATTAAGGCACATGCCACGATAGAGCTTTATTTTGTATCCTCGCTTGAGGAGCTCTCTACCTCACCCATAAAAACGGATTTTGAGTAAACTGAAAGTGCAAACAGCTGAACAAGCACATATTTATCCTGGGTACCCAGATATATAGTAGTGCGAGGTAAAAATGATATTCAGACGATTTTGGGCGAAGGAACCCCATCCGTCAGAAATTATATAAGCCAAAAAGTACTACTCCTAATTGTAGAACGCGTTTTAAGGAGGCCTTAACTTGATAAACCGGTTTTGCCAAAACAAGTGCTGCCCCTGTCGTAGCAACCGTCATAGTGTCGTTACACGCCAGGGTCGTGTGGGCTCGTTTCTCGGGCTGTATATTCATGCTTCCGAACTTAGTGTCTTGGTGTTAATATATATAGGAGTCATCCCACGGTAGGGGTGCAGCAATAAGTCTCTGAGCTCCTGACATGAGGAGCTCAATATCTCACCCGAAACATGACTTCCAAGGTTTTCGTTCGCGCAGCCCAATCAACATTTATATCCGCTAGTCCTAAACAAAAGGCATTCGTAAAATGATCATACCAACCGGTAGTTCCTCACTTCAGGAGCTCAACCGCTCAGGAACGTTTGACCCCAAAAAGCGCAACCCCTACCGTGGGATGACTCATAGATAAAACCATTGTACGGCCGTTTGTTCTGCCACACACGGTATCTAACTCTATACCTTCGCCACGTGCTCTGTTCGCGAAACTGCGGTTGCCCTCTCTCTCGAAAGAGGTTTGGGCCAACATGAAACCGCGTACGGTACGTACAGCCGTCGATGTTTGGCCGCACAATATAACGTGTTCTACTATTCAGTTAACACCTTGTTTCGTGGCCGAAATATAATCTGAATTGCGGAGCCCCTTAAACCCAGCATAATCGAAATGTCATTCCTGCTTTCAGTTATATTCGCTGCACACCTAGGACATGGAATTATTCATTGGGTTCGCCTCTCAACTTTGATACATTTGTTTTTGTTTTCCGACGTGAGGAGCCTCAAAACTGGACATGGCGTGAGAAGCCTCAAAACTGGACATGGCGCGCTTTCACCGTAGCATCCCTCAACATACAAGTAGAGTTGATGTCCCTATAAAGTGTCGGTTGCCCTCTATAGTGCCTATGAAATCACTTGGCACACGTGGGAGCAACCATTAGTTGCAGTGTAGGAGTAGTGCTGGTTGCCTCAAGAGTGCCGGTATTTCCGGCTGGCTCATACTGGCACTATAGAAGGGAACACTACTGTAGATATATCGCACCTCGCGTATCCGCTCCTTCTCGACCGAGCTAACAGAATTGCAGCGATTTGCCACACAGGTCGTCGTCTCCCCAATCTCCCTTCCCCAATCTCCCTTCGTGCCGCCCCCCGAGCCGTTCCTCCTCGCTTCCCGCCAAGGGCAGACCCATACCCAGGTTTACCGAACACGCTGGTATTAGCAGATGTGGTGGCCATGGGCTGGCGGTTCGTGTTTTCCCTCGTAGCACAAAACACGGATACGTCTTCAACGCCCTTGTCGGAAGGAGGTGCCGCTGCCGTGGGTATCTCGAACGGTACTTTGCGCGACGAACCCGTGTCTGTGTCACCCTGCGGGATATTGGGTACCGTACACGAAATGAGACACATGCTACTATTACTACGGCAAAGGTGCACCAACCATTTTGGGTTTCTGAGGCTCTTTTGTCATTCGAGGAGCTGTATACTACCTCATCCAAAAACTTATTTTGAGCAAACTGAAAGTGCAATCCGACGCACATAGATAGACCCTCGGCCTAGGTATGAATATATTCAGATTTGAAAAACAAGGATTCTTACTATTATACTCACCTGAGGAAGACCCCAATGTCGTTGGTAAACAGTTTAGACGTTTGAGCAATTTTCGTTCGAGACACATATATATATATATATAACAACCGATTTCTTGTCGGGTTGCATTTACGTGTTTTGTTTTAGGTCACTTGAGGAAATTGCAGAAAATCACAGGTAGGTGCACCCATACCGTGGCAGATGTCCTTTAGGTACAGCAATCTCGTCCAAGCTTTCCTAGGATCAGGGTCACGTAAGAGGGTTCAATTCTAGGTCCTATGCGAGTGCCTACTCTATCTAGTTTTGCAATCTTAAAACGTTTGCAGGTTTCAGTCTAGTGAATACAATCCGCCGCTCGCTGTGAAACTGTGTATTTTTGCGCAGTCAAAGCTTGAGGTATGGCTTGGCGTTTCGTCGAGCGAAGCACACAGCAACTCGTGCCAGTGGCATGTACACGGTAGTGAAAGTCGGGGCACCTCCCTTACCGTAGCTTCTGGTCGTGCTCTAGATCGATTAGATCAACCTCAAGATTGTCGCTACTCTATGCGTGCAACCATCTCAACAAAGCACTCGTAGCGTAGTATGTGGCACCTGGTTTTCGTCTCTGGCGATGGCTCTGCAGTTTTCAAGTTCCATATCCCCCTCTTTGGGATGCACGACCGGCGCTTGGATCTCCATCACACCTTCGTGGTCGATCAGCACCTAGAACACAATGAAACGGCCAACGACGAACAGCGAAGTGTGGACGATAAACTGGTTTGAACGCAAGATGAAACAAGTTAAAACACAAAGTCAACTCTACCGTATGAGTCATCCCACGGTAGGGGTTGCACTTTTTGGGGTCAAACGGTCCTGACCGGTTGAGCGCCTGAAGTGAGGAACTACTGGTTGGTATTATCATTTTACGAGTGCATTTTTTGTAGGACTACGCAGCGGATTCAAGTGTGTATCGGGTTGCTCGAACGAAAACCTTGGAAGTCATGTTTCAGGTGAGACATTGAGCTCTTCATATCAGGAGCATAGGAACATATTGCTTCATCACCACCGTGGGATGATTTGTATGGAGTACTTTCAAACCGACTTTAGACAGTCTCGGCAATTGCAAGAGTTACCGCTTCCCGCGTACTCGATCGTTTAAGGCTGAGGGGCCTTCTCACGCCGTATAAGTCATCCCACGGTAGGTGTTGGACTTTGTGGGGCCAAACGTGCCTGGCCGCTTGAGCTCCTGAAGTGAGGAACTACCGGTTGGTATGGT
>JBBMKB010087396.1:0-11684 GCA_037833945.1 Alaria marginata
CAAAGTGGGCAAATGGCTGGTAAAAAAGGGCTACTGAGAAGAGAACTACGCGTTCCCCCTGTGTGATAATGAGGCGTTCGACCCCGTGGGGGGGGCTATCGAAGGCCCGAACCTAGGGGTTGCACGGGCGTTAAGGCTAGAGGGTCTGGGAAGCCGGCAAACTGCTAGGACTGACTTTAGGCATCAGGTTAACGGGGGGGGGTCGAGTGAGGGAGATGGCAGCGGTAAAGAGTGTAGATGTACGCAAGCGCCGGAAGCGTGTAGTTGTCGTGTAAAAGCGTGGGCCAATCGTGGGGGGGGTTGATGATGAAGAATGTGTTTTTTTGTATTGTGAAGCGGAGCGAGTTTTGTTAAAATTACGGTCGGAGCCAAACAAAACAAAACCAAAAAGAGCGCTCCTTTCTACGCATAGCGTCGTCCTGCCCATTGTTTCTTTCATGTCCCACGCCGCCCGACGAGAGCGGAATTTCCGAAATCTCCGAAAGAGAACAATTACTATTGAAAGCGAGGAGCGTAGTAGGTGCGTAGGCGTTGTACGTAGGCGTCGGAAGAGTGTAGTTGTCATGTAAAAACAGAACCATGGGCCAATCGGGGGGGGGGGGGGGAGGGTGATGTTACTTTATACCTGGTATATATATATATATTTTACAGATAATGTCAGCGGTGTGAGTGATTCAGTGGTTGATATTACGAACAGTCAGTGTCTGTTTTGAAAGCTGCGTAAAATGCACCAGGTAGTGCTTTTGTTGCTATTATTGCCCTCAATGATGCTGGCTGTCGGTACTCACTAGCCGTACTGCGTTGTCACCCGTCGGGGATTGTCGCAAGGAAAAAAAATGCGTGGGTCCTTTTAGCTTCTCAATATGGGGCAGACATCTTCAATAAGGGGCAGACAGACAACTATCGCGGGGTCGGTTCACGAGGTTTTCGAATATCACGGGCCGGATTCGGTCACCCCGACCCGACCCGACCCGATCCGTGAAAACCCTTGCAAAATAATAACTTTAGCCTTGTCAAGCGTCTAAAAACAGCGCGAGAGGCGCGCAGCAGCAAGGTTAGGAGCATGCTGCGCCTGTGTCGTACGACTCCCTCCATTGCAATTCGGAAACCAAATACATGCATCGCCCCACCCAACCAAGCAGTAGCCGATGCTGCAGTCGTATATATGTAGGTTTGTATCTTTATGTTTGTCGTGTTTTTTTCCCTTCGAAAGTCCCAAGAAGGCTAATCGCAAAAAGTTAACCTTGAAGAAGAACCGCAGCGCTACTATGTATATACCCCTCACACACACCCCAATCGCAGCATTTTAGCCCGCTAAAAAACAAAAAACGCAATTTCACGGCGACTAAAACGAAAAAAGACGCACACTTTATAGTAGTGTGGTTCTACAGTATTAATAGCAGTCCTTCGCGACGGTTGCGACACATCTTGAATAAAACGAAAAAGACGCACACTTGTTAATAGTGTGGTGCTACGGTAGTAGTCCTTCGCGACGGCTACAACACTTCTGACTATATACGCCGCACGTCCAAAGCCCTGACGGTAGCCCAACATATCCAACACGTAACTACTATATCCACGCACGTCCAAAGCGCGGACGGTAGCCAAATATATTCAACACATGACACTCACATCCTTGAACCTAACTAACCCCGACATCGTGGGTGCCGCCGAAAGTATTAGCATGAAAAAAAATGCTGTCACAACGCTCGCTCCCTTCCAAAAATCTGCTGAAACCAAGGAAGCCGCGGCGAAAACGTCACCATTATCAACTTATTACTACGAGCCGCGGCAAAAGCTCGTACCTTTTGTTAAACCTTCTACTTCTCCTGCAAACATTCTCCCACCACCCTAAAATTCAAAGCAGACTGGCCCAAAAAAACGCGCGTGTCATGATATGCGTTGACTCTTATGACACGTATGATATAACACGGCGCGGTTAACCCTGTTGCCTCTCCAAAAACGACGCCACAGTTGTTCCAAGTAGTTTTCCCCAAAAACGAGGGTGGATTTTTCTAAACGAGTTAACCCACCCCGGCCGCGCTTGCGCCCCTTACTCAGAACCCACACGATACGCTCTACAGGAAGCACCGCAAACTCGATACCTGGTAGAGTATCCTAATCATACATCAAGCAAAGCATCGCGCTACCGCTGCCTCGAGGCCAAGCGGGAGCTGTCGTCGGAACCCGAGCGATCCAACCGCACAGCAGTTCACACACCCAACTGCCGCGGAGAACAACCCTACGGTACGAGCTTTATCCACACCGCACCCTACTATCATCGATGAAAGACGACAGGACGGTGGGCATGGGACGGTCCGCCTTCGCCTATTTATCTCCACCAAACCTCTCTACCAAAACATGCCAAGCAGAGAAACTACCCACCCATATAACCTCCTCCCTCCCAAGCGAATCGCCGAATACCTCACGGCGCTTCGCGCTTGGTGCAAGCAATGTCTGCCTGGTCGGTCAAAACCCGACATGCTCCGTCCCGGCATTGTAGGGATGCGAGGGTCTAGCGACCTTAAGAGTACAGCCATGCATGATAATGAGTACACCTCTCCTTGTCTAGCCTGGTGATCACTCTCACAGGACTCTACCAAACTGTGCCCAGCAGTGAAACCACCAATCCATATCCCCCCCTCCCAACCAACTCATCCCTCTTAACTTTCCGGCGCTTCGCCTCAAAAGGAATGCGTGGTCAACGGTCAAAATGACTGAAGGCAAGCAACAAATTAGTGCGCCCCCCCCCTCGTATATCTCTGGTTATCGATTTCACAGGAATCTACTACCAAAACGTGCCCAGCAGCGAAACAACCCATCCGTATCATCTTCCTCCCAATCCACGCTTTCCTCCTAGTGATCTCTACTCTCACAGGAGCGTACAACGGGATGTTTTTGTTAGCCATTTTCGTGAACACAGGCTATTATTTCAGGGATATGAGGGAATGTGAGACCATCATCATCAGCAGTATCACAACCGCCCACCAGCCTTCCTCGTGCAGCGAGAGGCCACCGCCACCCTCCTTCTCCCAACACCAGCAAACCCGTCTTCGCTCCTAGTCGAGAAAGGCACCGTCACCTAGTAGATGGGCACCGCAAGCGCGGGTTTCGAGAAAACCAAACACGCCAAAACGAACACCCCGAGGACAATCACGCAGAACCCCACAACCGCGGCGAGGCCCACGCCGGCCTTTATAATTTGCCTCCCTTTTCCGCCACCAGAAACGCTCTCGGGACCTACTACCATTACGTCGCGCGGCAACGCAGCAGCACGGGGGGCGGTGTTCACAGGAACGACCGCCGAACTTGTCTGAATCTGGAAGAAAAAAAAAACGGTACGCGCAAGGCATAATAACCGGTTGGGACGAAACGACGGGTTAGGGCCAATCAACGCCTGAATCTGGTAAATTGTACTGATACATACCTGGTAAGTGCGAGGCACAGCAGCCGGTCGGGGCGAAAATAAAGGGTCAAAACTCTGAATCCAGAAAAAAACGGTATATACGTATATACGTGCGATGCACAGCCGATCGGGGCGAAACGAGGGGTTAAGACCAACGTCTGAATCTGAAAAAAACGGCTTGTTCGAGGCACAGCCGGTTGGAGCAAAAACAACAGGGGTTCGTGCAGGGTAGGGTCACAGCCTGAATTTGGTAAAACGGTGCGTGCGAAAGCACAGTCGGGTGGGACAAAACAATAGGGGTGTCGTAGCGCGAATGTCTAAACCTGGAAAAAGACGGTACGTGCGAGGCACAGCAGCCGGTTGGGGGAGAAACCCAAAACAGGGAACTGCACCCACGTTTTCTGGCGATAAACCACCAGGAGGCATTATGATAGTGCGGGATACTTTTGGCAGCATTATTACTACTAATAGTAAAAAGGGATTAAGGAAGCACGTCAACCTAAAAAGTGTGCATTGGTTACAACCGGCCATGATATATTTACCACTGCAGAAATGAACCCACACTAATTCCAAGTACAGTAGTGGGGCCCATACAAGGCGCTATAGTGCGAAGAAAATTTGGTCGCCTTATATCGAGAGGCCGCCCTATTCGTATAGGCAGATGTAATCCGAGTTACAGTCGTACCAACCGATTTCAACCGCCCTATATCGAGGGGCCGCCTTATTCGAACCGCCTTGTATAGGCCCCGCTACATTCCTCTGTCCCAAAAAACGTGGGTGGAACCATGCCCTTCCTTATACTACCAACTCCTGGGGAATCGTCCGCGGCTTTACAAACGCGCTGGTCAACAACACAACACACGTGAGACGGATACAGCCGGCTCTAACCCGTTTTCTGTCGACACAATCCTAGAAAATGCCGGGATTTTTTTTTTGTTCTCTGTTTTGGGGTTTCTAACCCGATCGCGAAAACACAGTGGGCAGCCCGGGGGATCTCCTCGATTCGTCCAACCAAATACTACTGTAGTACCACTCCCCTCCTACATTTGATCACTGCCACCACTACCACCACCGTCATCAGCAACAGCAGCATCAACTACTCCAACAACTACAACAGGACCCTACCACACCAAATATACTACCGGTATGCTTTATTACGCCTCCCTCGTCGCTGAAGATGACATGTCGCTGTTCGCACGCGGCAGTCGGGTCATCCTGTGCGACAGGGGGCACCCCCCCCGGCGAACAAACAGCGCACAAAAACAAATCGTCGATCCTATTATCCTTTCCACCAACAGTGACGAAAACAGCCACCCAAACAAAAACTCACCGCGATTGTCTGCAGCACCGCCGTGCCACCGGTACTCCTAACGGCCGTGACGTCATCTTGGACAGCACGTTCGCCTCGCTCCCCCGTCTTCGGCAGCACCTCCACAGCAGCAGCAGCAGCAACGGCAGAAGAAGGAGAAGCCACTGGAGAAGGAACCGCGGCCGTAGCTGCTGCTGCCGCTCTTGCTGCTGCTGCTGTGGGAGCTGTGGTGGTGGTGGCGGCTGCTGCTGCAGACGACGACGAGTTGTATCGGACGCTAGTACCGACCAAGGCGCCATTCGGGGGGCAGGTTCGGCCTTCACTCAAGCCCCTCACACCGTCCACCTTCTTCTCGCTGTTTGCCAACATCCCCAAGATAAACCTCCGAGGAGTGTCGTCCTCCACAATCTCGGTTTCGGTTACTTTCGACACCTTCGGCACAAAGCGAGGCTCTTGCTGCGGCCGCTGCTGCTTCCAGGACATCCCGGCCAGACTGGATCCGCCAAGGATTCCTCTGGGAGTGAGGGAGTGGGAGAGAGAAAGAGAAAGGTGAAAGTACAGAATCAAATAAATAGGCAAGGGGTAGAGGGGGTATAAAATGAGCAAGGGAGTGATTCCAGCGGAGTACCCGTAACCTCGGAACCAAAAAGGCGGGGACGCAAGAATTATGTCCCCGGAGTTGGAGAAAGCCTCCCGGTTGTAAATACTCAGAGAGAGAGAGAGAGTGGGACGAGACCACCCTCATCGTGATCGGTCCCGTATAACATGCAAGATAACACACCCCCTTGGACCGATTTCTGAGCCGATTTTTCGACAGCCGGGGAGGGTGCAAGCGCCGAACGATTCGCGTCTGTGGGAAGCTTTAACACGTCGGACAGATCGTCTATAGATCATCTATCCCCACTTGATGGTCTAGATCGTTCAGGGAAGATCTGTATGATTTGTATGATCTAGCTCATGTTGCCGGGTGGGAGCCGTACGATCTGCATGCTCTAGCACATGCTTCCGTGGTTGGATCTGAATTCCACATATATAGATCCTGCGCACCATCTCATAACGGCAGCTATGGGATCTACTGTAGATGATCTAGATGATCTAAATGATCTAGACGATCTAGATCGTGATCTGAAAGATTTCAACGAGATATTTCCCAAGCCGCCATTTTCGCTGTGTGTGCCCCCCCCCATGTGTTTGAGGAAACCGGCAGGAAATTTCATTCACACAGGAGGGGGGGGTGTTTTCTTGCGTGTTGTACGATAGGCCAATGCTAGGCAGATGCTACGCCGACGGTACATAGATACTACGCAGATGCGACACAGACGCTACGCAGATGCTACGCAGATGCTACGCAGATGCTACGCAGATGCCACGCGGTAGGACAACCAGCATAGCAAGGTGTGGTGAGCGGACGGTAACCACACTCACGACCGAAGGAAACAGCGCACAAAAATAAGTCAGCTTTGCATGTCGTTACCACGCATGCGGCTACATAGTTACCGACAAAAACCCAACCGACCGTTTTTTTTTTATGGGCAATAGTCGTCATCACCCACCCCACTCAACACTACCATTGCAACTGCCGAGGGCAAACCTAAACCTCCCACAAAGTATGCACAAGACGCACACCAACACAATACGCACAAAAAAAAACAGTAGTACACCAAAACCGTACAAAACTCAAGTATCACATTGAGTTGTTCTCGCAAGTATGCGCAGGGATGCCGGCAGCAAACCCGCGAGGCTACCACATCCCAGAGAATGCCCCTTGACACCCACAACCGCTACCAGCTACCAGAGGACATCGCGGGCGGGTATCTACCTGATCATACGCCGGGGAGTTTCCGCACTGATATCTAACAGCGCCATCGCTGATCTCGGACGTCTCGGCGTCATGGCCGACCTGCTCAAGCTCACGGTCGACGCATTCAGCGGAGATTCCGGCGTCGTAGACCCTGCACCAACCTGTTTGGGGGGGACGAGTCGGTGGTCATGACAGGAGTTAGCCCTGAAAATGCCGTCTCGATTCGCTTGAGGACTAACCCCTTGAGGGCAACGCCACCCACTTTGCGGGGACAAACCCCTTGGAATTAGAGGTACGATACTTATTGCAGTAGTAAAAAAGGTTACATACATTGGTTTCGGCGTTATAGACCTTGCATCTGCCTGTTTTGTGGGGGGGGGGGGGCGTGGGTATCGGTGGGAGTTATTAATGGTCGTCGCGATTAGCTTAGAGGCACTTCATTGATTTCGGCGTCGTGGACCTTGCATGTTGTTGTTGCTGTTGTTGTTGCTGTTGTTGTTGTTGTTGTTGTTGTTGTTGTTGATGTTTGTTGTTGTTGTTGTTCGTTGTTGTTCGTTGTTGTTGTTGTTGTTGATGTTGTTGTTCTCACATTAACTCGCATAATCAAGTCCGTGGTCACAGGACAGGCTCCAGCACTCTGAAGAGGAAGAATATGCCAGGAAAAAAAAGAAAACAAACCAAAAGTGGTATCATACATACACGTATATATCATACGTAGCTCAAGCAAGCCGTGCATCCGCCAAAACAAAATAGATAAAAGTGAAATCGGAAGCCAGCGTACGTGCGTATCAGGCCTATACTGGTACATACGTGTCAATACTCGCAGCTGAAACCGAATACACCGCATGCCACCAAGGGAACCAAACAATGCACAAGTCCGACGAGAAAAACAAACAATCATGTACCTGTTTCGCGGGATTGGTCGGTGGGTAGAATAAGAGTCAGTCCTAAAAATCCCGACGCGACTAGCTTGAGGATTCTATTGATTTTGGTGTCTTAGACCTTGGATATACCTCTTTGGGGTTGGGGGGGCGGGTCGGTGGGTAAGGCAGGGTTAGGCTAGCCCTACAAATCTCGTCGCGATTTTGCTTTACGATTTCATTGATTTCGACGTTGTAGACCTTGCATCTGACTGTTCGGAAGACGGGTTGGTGGGTACGATGATATAATAGGATATACAGGGAGTACACAGGGAGTATAACGTGTCTAGAATAGGTACAAAATGCTCTACTTCGTTTATGCGTCCTGAATTCCACAGCTGTCTGTCTGTCTTTACACACCCCGTAACACGCGCGATCGAAGTATCACACGCAGTTTGCAAAGCTGAGTTGCGACGAAATTCCCTTTTTATCGATCTCACAGCTGAAGTTTTTTTTTTATTTTTCTTAATAGGAGCTAGCCCTAAAGTTCCCTTCGCGATTCGCTTGAGGATCCCATTGATTTCGGCATCTTAGACCTTGCAAGTATCTTTGTTCGGGGTTGGGGGGACGGGTCGGTGGGCAAGGCTGGGATATAGCTCTAAAACTCACGTTGCGATTAGCTTGAGGATTTCATTGACTCTCGGGTCGCAGACCTTGCATCTGCCTGTTCGGGCGACGGGTCGGTGGGTAGGACAGGAGCTATACACGTAGCCCTAAAAATATCGCCGCGATTCACGCAAGGATTTTCTTGTTTTCGGGTGACTTACTATTAATACTAATACCTTAGAACCGACACGGACATCGAACCCTATTAATAATATATTAAGTTGTCGCTACCATACGAACTCGCGCAGTAGGATATTTGTAACAGTGGTCAACTTTGTGTGCGTTCGTGTTTCGAGGACGCTTCCAAGCAGCTCGAAAATAGTTTTTTTTTTCTAGACGCCGACAAAATTAGAAACTCGCCTGCGCTCGGAACAAATATCAGGTACCGGTAGTATACAACAGAGGCATAAAAACTACCATACCGGGTACATCAGTAGTGGTCCCTCTATAGTGCCGGTATATGCCAGCCGGAAACACCGGCACTATAGCGGCAACCGGCACAACTCCGCACACTGTACTGCCACTACTCTGTTTTTTCCCATGTGTGCCAAGCAATTTCAAGCAATTTCACAGGCAACCGGCACTACTCAACCAGCCATATAGAGGGACCACTATTACGGGGGACCTTATAGTAAATAGGACCAAATAATAATGGTAAAATTAGGGAACTATAAAGTTTTTGTGTCTACCGTAGGTCCTATTTACTATGGCCCCCGTAATACTACACTCGTAATATGATAGCGTTTTCGAGAGATCGGTTTGGACCACGAGGAGCGCCCACTTTATACCTGCACCGTCCGTTGCCGTCACAAAGGAGTGCTGCCGGCTTATTTTGTACCAGGTTGGTAAAGGTGTGCATGTGTGTGCGCTGCTGTCGCTTTCATGCCCCGGCTTATTAAGCCTTACCTCGTGCACATCTCGCCCACTACGGGCACACGCGGAGTCGGTGGCGGGCATGAGGGTGGGCATGAGCCCGCCGCGGCGCAGCCCCGCTTACACGTACTCGCAGGGTACTGTAGACTACAGCAGTAGTACGAGTACTGCGTAAAAAATTGAAATACTCACTTTGGCGAAAACCTGGCAAACCCCAGGCATGCCAAAATCATTTTGATTTTTAAACTTCGCGAAGCTCTCAAAGTTAAAGCATCACAAGCCCACATCTTACCTGCGCGTCCGCCGACCCTCCCGAAGGTCCTTCAGCTAGAAAGCCACCCTCCTCCTCCTCCTCCTCCTCCTGGAAACTTCGTTCCTCATCAGCCTTCTCGCACAAGCTATAAGAAACATCCCCCCCCCCCCCCATCATTATCCCCGCCAGAGTCGCGGCTGCCGCCGGAGTGTCCGGTAGTAGTTCATCCTCCCTGCGCTCCTCCGCGGCGGGCGTTGCACGATCGCGGGCCGCGTACCGGCTGGCGTTGCTGCTGCTACGAGCACCCGCAGTCGCGGGCGTTGCACCACCTCGGGCAGCGTACCGGCTAGCGCTGCTGCTGCTAGCAGCAACGCTCTCGGGTACCACCGGGCTACGAGTACCGCCCACCCGGAGAAAAGCCGATCCTGATCCACTCGCCGGGGTGCGGGTGCTGCTTTCGCCGAAGCGGTTCACCGTCGCCTCGGGAAAAGGCGACGCTCCTCGCGTTTCCGGGCACCGAGGGGTCGCTTCTCCGATACCGCGCAGGGCGCTTCCCCCTACTCGTACCTTCGACGCGCTGTAAATGTTCGATATCGGCGACACCATCACCGACCTTTCGTCGTTGTCTCCTCTGCGGCTGCTGCGCCAACCACTACTGCTGCTGCCGCCGCCGCCGCCGCCGCCGCCGACACCGCCGTCGCCGCCGGAAACGCCACCGCTCCGGTGTACTGGTACCACCGAGAGGGAGGTCGGGTCGGGGGAAAAGACCGCACCGTTAGTGAAGGAGCAATCCGACGACCACTCCCCGCCGCCGTCGTCGTCGTGGGCGTCATAGCTCCTCTCCGCGTGCGAAGCGCGCGAAGGGGTAGGGTAAGGGTCTGCCACGGCCGGGGTTGCGGGCTGGTGGTGTCGGCCGGCGGAGGAGGAGCCTCCGGTGTACCCATGGTTGGGGCCGTAGCCGGACGTATAAGGGGACGGGGTTGAGCTTGGGGTTCTTGTTCCTGACGGCGATCCGTCGTGAGACGGCTTGGAAGACCATGGCTGCTGGTGCTGCTGGTGCTGCTGCTGTTGCTGATGCTGCAGCTGGTGGTGCTGGTGGCGCTGTTGTTGCTGTTCCTGGTGCTGCTGCTGGTTCTGCAGCTGCTGCTGTTGTTGGGGAGAGGGAGTAATAGGTGACGAAGTCTCTGGGAAAAGAGGCGCGCGAGTTGACGAGGGCGGAGAGTGGTGACGTTCAGCATCATCCCTCAGGTAGTGCTGCTGGCTGCTGCTGCTGCCACTGCAGCGGCTGGCGCGGTCAGTCCTCTCGCTCATCATCGTGGGGTCCGGTCGAGTAGCCTCCGCGGGAGACAGGTGCAGCGTCCTCGGCACGGGAAGGGTCGACCTCCGCACCGACAGCGCAGCCCTCTTGCTGGAGATCGACGACAAGAGCAAGGCCACGGAAGACGGAGTGTGGGAGGTCTCGAGTGCATTGGCGGGCACCGGGTGGAGGGCACGGCGACGGCGTGGGTCCGTAGAGCCCGCGGAGTTAACGCTCCCGATGGACATCCTCTCAGTAGTGGCAGCGGATACCGGTTCCCCCTTCGTGTAGGTGCGATGCCCCTCGCCATCGTAGTATCCCGTTTGGGGTGTCCGTTTCACCGGAGAACGCGTCAGCCCAACAAAGTTGAATTGATCAGTCGACATGGCGATGGTGATGGCCTTGCAATCGTCACTCTCGGGCGTGGCTGGTTGTTTCAGGGCGTCGAGTGTGGGCGCGCTGGGTCAAACAATTTTATTTCCCAACCGTTCTTGCTAAAACGAGGCAATTGTAGGTTTCCAAGTCTTGGTGTGCATGTTTATCCTGGGTGAATTTGTTATTTATCCCCTGTATTCGGATCTGAGAGTATTTTACCAGTACTGGTTGGCGTGGTGTTGGAGAGCTGGAAGCCATGCCGAAGTCGAACTTTCTGCGAAAGAAGTCATCGACGGGTGCGACAGCAGACTTCAAGCGACTGAAAGCCAAGGTAAGGCTCTCAGCGCGGCTTGCACGCTAAGTGCATCGTCGCCCACTTGTCAGCCCGTGTGTATGTACGTGTGGTATAGTGTAACGCGTCAACGCGTTTCATCATAGCTCGACCTACAGAACGCAAGCCAGTGGGCGGACCGCGTCGAACACTGCAAGTCCCCTCGCTCTGCTCTCACCTTGTGTTGCAGACAGTCCGCTGGCTGCAGCCCTCTGTCCACAAACCCACAGAGCATGCGGGCTCATGTCCACTTATATATACGTCGGCGACTTTTTTCAGAGTCATATTCATCGAAAACTCCATTTTCCAGCAGTATCAAACCACTATGGACGGAAATCTAAGGACCGTTTTTATATTAATACGAAAACAAAATGGCAAAATGGTTCTTACATTTATATCCGTAGTGTTATACCCATCAGCAACGCGATTCACTGCTCGCTAGGCATCGGCCAGCAGCAGTGATATCGGGGCGGGGGGCGGGGCGGGCGGTGCTTGCTCTGCGTGTGCTGCAAC
>JBBMKB010087418.1:0-11680 GCA_037833945.1 Alaria marginata
CGTTGTATCGCAGTGATGTTGGCCGTCTGTCCTGATATACGGGGCTGGCGATGGTGGGTGGGTGGGTGGGTGGGGGGGTGGGTGGTTGGCGCGGAGCAAGGAACATGAATACGGCTGACACACAGCCGCGCAACGTAGGGGTAGTAAGGGTAGTTACAGTAGTAAATGTAGTGGCGTGGCAGTAGGCGGCGGAGCGATACGTTGGGCGACGTCTGGCCTAGCGCAGTAGGGTCGAGCGGTTAGAGCAAACAGCAGAAGCAGCAGCAGCAGGAGAAGCAGCAGAAGCAGGAGCAGCAGCAGAAGCGGCAGCAGCTGAAGCAGCAGCAAAAGGAGCAGCCGAAGCAGCAGCAGAAGTGGCAGCCAAAGCAGCAGTACTTGGCTGGCTCTTACGGCGTTCGAATGGTACATCGTGGTGGGTTCTGTTGAAGAGGGAGCCGGTTCGCTGCTACTGCTGCTGCTGTGGCTGCGGCTGCTGCTGTGTTGTTCTTCTCGGTTGCGCTTTTCTCGATTTAGTTTTTCTTGGTTGAGTTTTTTTCGCGGTTGAAGTTGCAAGTTGGGTCTCCATGGTCGGAGGCATTGTTGATTAGGCCGTCGGGGGGGGGGTGGTTCGTTTTCTTTCAAAACAAAGAGGTTGGGGAGCGAGCCGAACGCTACAATCATGTGGCATATAGATGATGGATGATGCCATTTATTTACCGTTTTTTTTAACGCAGCACAGCAGGCGGTAGACTCTACAGTAGAGTATGTATCATACTACTATTTATTTTTACTACTACGTTTACTTTTACTGCTGCTGCTGTTTTCTACTACTTGCAGTAGTACGCATCCAGCGCGTGTTGTGCGCCGGTCTGTCCTTACGAACTATTTCGTCGTTTTATTTTTGTGTGTTAGACCAGCTCACAGAAAATATATTTATACGCAGCTACGGTAAATAAGTTGCCTCTTATGTTATACTATAATAGTCTACGAGTAGGTTTATGAAATCCCTCTTTCTCTCTTTTGGCTTGGTTCGTTTGGTCCCGTTCTCTCCGTATTTTCTATAGGTTTATGTTGTCCGCTTTCCCTCCCTGCTTTGATAACCCTGGTATTCCTTATGGGTTTGTGCCGTCCCTACTTTTCTCTTTTGATATTGGTTTATGTCGTTTCTATGTTTATGTTTGGCTATCTTCTTGGCTTTCTGTCTACCAGGTATCCATCTATACTTTCGATCTTACCGCTGTATCATGATGGGTGCTGGTATATAAGAAGGGTGGACAGGTGGCGTGGGTGGTAGTGTGGTGGATGAAGGAAGTACAGCACTACAGGACACCTCGTAAGAATTAAGAAACATGAACGCTGGTCTAGGCTGGATTTCCTATTTGTTAATGGGGTGCACTAGCTTGAGTATTACCACCCTCTTTCTAATCTAAGGAAATGGGTGCGTTTTATAATAGCTTCAGTATAACGTCTCCGTCTCTTATTTTTGAATGGGCGTGTTCTACGCTAGCTGATGTAGAACGAACCCCTTTTTTATTTGATAAAATGGTTTCGTTCTCCACTATTTAGCTTCAGTACAACGACTCCCGAAATTCTGTTTCCCCCCCCCTGTAAATCTGAGCCTGCCTTTCTTAGCCCTCATTTTCTTAGTATAATATATAGATATCCTGTACTGTAAGGGGGGAGTCAGTACGTAACGATTTTGAATGGAGATAGGTGAAGCAAGAGAGAGAAAGAGGTCTCCTTTTAGTAGTAGTTGACAGGAAAAACGGCGGTAGGTTGGGGGCATTTCTTCTGCTTGCTGCTTGATTGATTGATTGAATTCAGACTTATGGATATTTTGTCTAATGCACTTAGTTTAGTTTGCCTTGATTTAGGTTGTGTCCCCGTCCATTGAACGCCTCCACCCCTAGGTCTCGTGAATATTGTGCGAAGCAGGGTGCGATGACGATAGCAATTCGTTTTAGTCACGGTTGTCAGTTAACTTTATGGTAGCTCATCCCCCCGTTCCTCGTCCTTGAGGAGTCCCAACGATATATATACTTGCGGATGTTTTTGTTTGGATACGGATTACCTGGTATATACTTCGTATTTTAGTGCTTCCCGCTGGGTGATGTCTGTTGTTGTATTATACCGAACAGGGTACAGTAGTAAGTAGTGTATGGTTTGTAGCAATATGCGCTTGGAGCATATTTTACGACGAGGTAATGAACTCTACACAACTATTAACTATTGTTGTACTTATTGTGAGTCCTACTATTTTCTTGGTTCATATTGGTGTGTTGTTTATTGCGGTTGCTCTTACCCGCCCTTCACACGTAGCTCTATTAGAGCTTGTTTGTGTTGCGCAAGCAGGACATTCGTTCGCGAAGGCGATTATTACCAGATATATCCCGTCCATGTTTCGTTTCCTCCAATGGTTGTCATCCTTGTTGTCAGGGTCATGATCATGACCATCACCAGCATCATCATTCATTGTCATCATCAGTCATCATCATCACTATATCATCATCATCATCATCATCATCATCATTGTCGACGCCATCCCCATATCTCTCATCATCGTCATCACCGTCATCATCATCATCATCATTGTCGACGCCATCCCCATATCTCTCATCATCGCCATCACCGTCATCACCGTCTTCATCGTTGTCATCATCGCCATCATCACTATCCTTTTAATGACCACCACCACCACCGTCAGCATGATCGTGATGATCACGATGGCCATCATCACCATCCTCCTTACCATAACCACCGTCGACATTGTCGTGTTCCTCACCATCATCTCCATCGATCGCCATCACGACTATCACTGTCAATCATCCTCATCATCCTTATTATCATCGTGATCGTCGCCATCCTCAATACCATCATGATCCCCATCATCACCATCATCACCGTCATCGCCTTCATCATTACGATAGTCTCCATAGATCACCACCACCAACACCACTATCGTCAATCGTCCTCATCCTCTCCCTCCTTGTCATCAGCATCGCCATCCTCATCTCCGTCATCATCACCATCATCGCCACTCCACTATGTCACCGATATCATAATCACCGTCATCACCATCGTCAACGTCGTGATCTCCATAGTCATCACCATCGTCATCACTGTGACAAGAATCGCCGTAATCATCACCATCATCAGTATCACCACCATCCTCATCCTTTTCATGGCCATGACCATGACACCACCATAATCACCGTCATCATCTTCAGCAGTATTATCGTCATCATCACCACGATCATCGCTACCACCACCAACACCATCATCCTCATCATTGTACGTGCACTGCACTCGAAAAAACATCCATTCAGCAGCAACATCAACCGCAGGATAGGCGTATCTACAATCTATGCACATCAAAGTAGTGGGTCGGGTAGGGTCTCCGTATCTTAAAAAAGGTTGTGGCGTTAGCCTAGACCCAGCTGTAGCCCCAGCTCCAGCCCTACCCCAACCGAAACCATAGCCTGACCGCCAAGCGCCAGATCAAAGACCCAGACCAATTCTCAGCACCAATCGCATCGGTACCACCTGCTGTCGCACCATCCCTACTCTCAGCCGCCGCCCTAGCTCGGGGTTAGGCCTAGTCCAAGCTTCAGCCGCAGCGCCTGCCCTAGCCCCAGCTGCAGCATCAGCACCAACGCCTGCCCTAGTCCCGCCCCCAGTCCGAGTCCAAGCTCTAGTCCAAGTCCTTGCCCCCCTTGCCCCAGTCCAAGCCCCAGCCTCAGCCGAAGACTGATTCCATCCCCAGCCCAAGCCTAGCTGTATCCCAAGTACCTGCTGAAACCACAGCCTCAGTTTTAGAATCAACCTCAGTTGTGGCCCCAGCACCACCTAAACTGTGCATCAGCTTCAGCTGTAGCTCCAGACCCGGCCCCGACCCCAACCTCAACCCTAGGGCCGGTCCCATGGCCAGCGCTAGCCCTTGCCTCAGTTGAAGCCCCAGCCCCACGCCCAACATTTTGCACTAGCCTCGACCCTAGCTCCAGCCCCAGCTGTAGCCCCTAGATCGAGCCTCAGCCTTCACCTCGGCCCCAAACCCAGCCTCGGCTTGTGCTTCAGCCATGTTTCCAGCTCCGGACTATAGTAAGCCCCAGCTTCAATCTCAACCCCAGCCTAAACCGACCCCAGACTCAACCCAAGTCCAAGATCCATCCCTCCCCCGATCTTGGTCCCAATCCCCGCCAAAGCCCGAGCCCCAGCTCAAGCCAACATCCCAGCCCAAATCCCACATCAAGACCCAGACTTAACCCCTGTTCCAGCGTAGGCTTAAGCGTCAGCAGTAGCTCTACCCTCAGTGCCATCTCCAGCCCCACCTACTCTTCCACTCCAATATCAATCTTCAGCCCCAGTCCCAGCTCTACCAAAAGCTCCAGCCCCAACCTGAGCCCCAACGTCAGCTCAAGCTCTAATCCAAGCCCCAGCTCGAGCCTAAGCAACAATTTCAGCCCTAGCTCTACCCCAAGCTGCAGTCCCAACCTCAGCCCCAAGCTTAACCCCAACCTCAGCTCAAGTCCCAGTCCAAGCCCCAGCACAAGCCCCAGACCCGCTTCCACTCTAGTTCTAGCCCCAGCCCCAGCCCTGTCAGGCCTCAGCCCCCTCCCGCCCTAGTCCTAGCTCCAGCCCTTGCCCAAGCCTGAGCTACAGTCCCACCCCAACTCCATACCCCGGCCCCACTCCCATCCTAATCGTTACCCCAGCCCCAGCCCTGCTTGAGTCCGAGTCCCCTCCCGCCCTAGCCCTAGCCCTAGCCCTAGCCCCAGTCATAACGATAGTCCAAGCACAAGCTCAAACCCCAGTCCCGCTACCGCCCGAGTCCTGGCCCCAGCCCCAGTCCTAGCCACGCCCCAAGCCCCAGCCGAAGTCCAAGTCCAAGAATCTCTCCCCCCTATCGATAGTGCTAGCTCCAGCCGTGGCCCCAACACAACCTCAGTCAAAGTCCCACCGCCAGCTCGAACCCCAACTTCAGAACAAGCTTCAGCTCCGCTTCCGCCCTAGTCTTCGCTCCAGCCCAACTCCCAGCGCTAGCCCCAGCCTCAGCCCCATCCCGAACCCCAGTCACCCTCCTGCCCAAGCCCCCGCCCCCCTCCTGCCCTAGCCCTTGTCCCAGCTCAAGCCTCAGCCCCCCTTCCGTCCTAGTCCTAGCCCCAGCCCAAGCCCCAGCCCCAGCCCCAGCCCCAGCCCCTGCCCTGCCCTGCCCAAGCTCCAGTCTCTCTCCCGCCCTAGTCTTGTCTCTAGCCCTAGCCCCAGTTCCAGCCCCAGCAGCAGCCACTGCCCCAGCTCTGCCCCCGCTTTAGTTGTAGTACCAACTCTAACCCCAGCACAGCCCCCCAGCCCTGCTCAAAACCAGCCCCCCTCCTGCCTTAGTCCTAGCCCCAGGCCGCGCCCCAGCCTCAGCCCAAGCCCAAGGCCAATGTCAAGCTCCGCTCCCGCTTCCACCTTAGTCCTGGCCCTAGCTTCAGCCCCAGCCTCCGCCCTGCTCACGACCCAATACCTCTCCAGCCCTAGTAGTACTAGCCCCAGTCCCGGCCCCACCCTCAGCCACAGCACCAAACCGTTCTTAAGACCTAGCCCCGCTCTCGCCCTAGTACTGGTCCCAGTCCCAGCTCAAGCCCCAGCGGCTGCTCAAGCCTCACTCCCAGCCTCAGCCTCAGCCTAGTGCTAAGCCCAATCCCAAACCCCAACCCCTCTCTATCTCTAGTCCAAGCCTCACCCCCTACCCCAGCTCCTCCCGCCCTTGTTCTAGCTCCAGCTCAAGCCCTGGATCTCAAGCCCTGGATCTCCTCCCGTCCTAGTTATAACTCCAATTCAAGCCCCAGGCCCAGCCCCAGCCCCAGCCCCATTCTCAACCTCAGCCCGAGCCCAGCCCCAGCCCCATCTTAATTCATAGCCCCGCTCTCAAACTAGTCCTATTTAGCCCCAGCCCCAGATCCAGACCCAAACCAAGACCCAGCCGGACTCTCTGCCCCAACCCCGCTCCCAGCCATAGCCCCAGCCATAGCCCCAGCTTCAGCCCCAGCCCCAGCTTCAGCCAGTCCCGAGCCCAGTCCCAAGCCCTAGTCTCGCTCCCGCTCTAGTCTTAGCCCCAGCCCTGCCGAATCCCCAGCCCTCCCGCCGCCTTAGTCCTAACCCCGGGGCAAGTCCCAGCCCTTGCCCTACCCCCATTCCAAGCCTACTCCCAGGCCCCAGTCCCGCCCCCACCCTTATCGTAGCCCCTCCCTCAGACCCGGCCATGCCCTATACCGAGTCCCCCTCCCGTCATAGTCCTATCTCTAGCCAGAGCCCCATTCCCAGCTTCAGCCCCAACTCTAGTCCTACCCCCAACCCTAACCCCTACCCCAGCCCTGCCTAAGCCCCAGCCCCCTTCCCGCCCTAGTCCTTGCCCCAGCTCATGCCCCAGCCCCCAGCCCCCCTCTCGCCCTAGTCCTAGCCCAAACCCAAGCCCAGCCCAAACCCCAGCCCTAGCCCAAGCCCAAGCCCGAGCCCAATTTCAAACCCCAGTCCCGCTCCTACCCTAGTCCTAGCCCCAGCCCCAGCCCAAGCCCTGCTCAAGCTCCAGTCTCCCTCTCGCTAGTCCTATCTCTAACGCTAGTCCCAGTCCCGGCCCAAGCCTCAGCCACAGCCTCAGCCCTGCTTCTGCTCTAGTTCTAGCCTCAACTCCAGCCACAGCCACAACCCCAGCTCTGTTCAAGCTCCAGCCCCCCTCTCGCCATAATACTGGGTCCAGCTTAAGCCCCGGTCCCCCTCCCGCCATAATCTTGGTCCCAGACTAAGCCCCACCTTCAGCTTCAGCCCCATCTTCAGCCCCAGTCTCGGCCCCAGCCTCAGCCTAATCTCAAGCCCCAGCCCCGTTCCCACCCTAATCCTAGCCTCAGCCCCAGCCCCAGCCCCAACCCCATTCCCAGCCCCAGCCCCGCTCCCACCTTAGCGCCCCCACCTTAGTCGCGGCCGCACTCCCGCTCTAGTCCAAGCTCCAGTCCCGGATGCAGCCCTGCCTAAGGCCCAGCCCCATCCCCACTCTAGTCCTAGCCCCAGCCCCAGCTGCAGACTTGCCCAAGGCCCACCCCCCATCCCGTCTTAGTCTTTGCCCCAGGCCAAGCCCCAGCCAAACCCCACAGATTAACCCCACCCTAAACCAAGCCCCAGCCCCAGCCCAACATTTAGGCCCCAACCCCGCTCTAGCCTAGTCCTAGCCCTGGTCCCAGCCCCAGCCCCAGCCCCAGTCCTGCTCAAGCCCCAGCCCACCTGCCGTCCTAGTCATATATCTAGCCCTAGCCCCAGCCCCAGCTCCAGTCCAAGCGACAGCACCAGCCCCGCTCCCGCTCTACGTCAAGCCCCAATCCCAGCTCCAGCCACTGCCCTAGCCCTACTCTAGCCCCACCCCCCCTCCCACCCTAGTCCTAGCCCTAGACCAAGCCCCAGCCCCCTCGCCGCCCTACAGTAGTAGTGCAAGCCCAAGCCTCAGCCCAAGCCCCAGCCTCAGCCCCGGCGCCTCCCCTTTCCAGCCCCCAGTCCCCCTCCCGTTCTTTTTCTAGCTCCAGTCCAAGCCCAAGCCCCCCTCTCGCCCCAGTCCCAACCCCAGCACACGCCCCAGCCCTAGCTTCAACCCAATCCTCAGCCCTAGCCCAATCTCAAGCCCCAGTCCCGCTCCCACCCTCGTCCTAGCTCCAGCTTCAATCGCAGCCTCAGCCCCAGCTCGGCTCAAGCTCCACTCCCCCTCCCATCCTAATCCTAGCTCTAGCCCTAGCCCCAGTCCCAGCCCCAGTCTCAGTCCCAGTCCCAGCCCAAGCCTAAGCCCCAGCCCCGCTCTCACACTACGTCTATTCCAAGCCCATGACCAAGTCCCAGCCCCATCTACAGCCCCAGTCCCAGCTCCAGCTCCGTCCCTAGCCTCAGCCCTAATCCCAGCCTTGGCCCCATTGACGTCCCCAGCCCGAGCCCCAGCTCCAGCTCCAGCCCCAGCCCCAGCCCGGGCCCGAGCCCCAGCTACAACCCAGTCCCCAGCCCCAGCCCCAGCCCTGGCACCAGCCCATTTCCCGTCCTAGTTCTAGCCCCAGATAAAACCCCAACCCTGCCCAAGCTTCAGTCCCCCTCCCGCCCTGCTCCTATCTATAAATTTTGCCCCAGTCCCAGTCAATGTCCAACTCCCACTTTTGCCCGAGTCCCAGCCCGAGCCCAAGGCTTAGTCCCACCCCCAGCCCCGCCCAAGCCCCAGGCCCCGCCCGCCTCAGCTATACCCCAAGCCTAAACCCCAACTCCAGCCCCAGCCCAAACCTCAACCCCAGCTCCAGCCACAGCTCCAACCCCAGCCTCAGCTGCAGTACAAGCTCAAGCCCTAGCTCCCGCCCCAGCCTGAGCCCCACAGCCCCAGCCTCAGTCCCAGCCCCAGCCTCAGTCCCAGCCCGAGCCCCAGTCGCAGCCCCACCCCTCAGCCCCAGCCCCAGCCCTGTCCAAGCCCCGACGCCCTTCCCGCCCCAGAAGAAGCCCGAGACCGAGTCCCGGCTCCAGCCCCACCCTCAGCTCCAGCCTCAGCCCAAGTTCCAGTCCCAGCCCTAGCTCCAGATCCAGCCCCATTCCTGCCCAACCCCAGCCCCTCTTTCGCCCCAGCCCCACCCCCAGCCCCACTCCCCGCCCCTGCTCCAGCCCCAGCTCCAGTCCCAGCTTCAGCCCCAGTCCGAACCCTTTTCAACCCGATCCGCCCTTCCACTCCAGATTTAGCTCCACTCCAAGTCCCATACCCAGCCCCAGCCCACCTGGAGCCTAAATCAAGCCCAACGCCCCTCCCACTCCGGCCCTAGCCCCAGCCCAAGCCCCAGCTCCAGCCCCAGCCCAACTTTAGCCCCAGACTCAGCCCCAGCCCCAGCACCAGCTCCAGCCCCAACACCAGCACCAGCCCCAGCACCAACCCCAGCCCCATCCCCAGCCTAAGCCTTAGCCCGAGCTTCTACCCAAGCCCCAGCCCCAGCCCCATCCCTGCCGAATCCCGGCCCCCTTCCCGCCCCAGACCTAGCTCCAGCCTAAGTCCCAGTCCCAGCCCCGGCCCTGGCCAGCCCAAGCACCAGCCCCAGCATTGCCCAACCCCAGCCCTGCCCAACCCCAGCCCCCCTCCCGCCCCAGATCTAGCTCCATCCTAAACCTCAGCCCTGTCCAACCCCAGCCGTCTCTTGCCCCAGCCCTAATCCTAATCTAAGCCTCAGCCCCAATCCCGGCCCAGCCCAAGCACTAGCCCAAGCCCTACCCAACCTCAGCCCCCCTGCCGCCGCAGGCCTAGCTCCAGCCCAAGCCCCAGCCCCAGTCTTAGTGCCAGCCTCAGCCCCAGCTCCAGCCCTGTCAAAGTCCCAACCCTCTTTTTACCCCAGCCCTAAGCCCAGCCCCACCCCTAGCCCTAGCCCTAGCCTCAGCCCCACCCCCGTCCCCGTCCCCAGCCCCAGCCCCAGCCTGCCCAATCCCGGCTCCCCTCCCGCCCTAGACATAGCCCAAGCCCCCCAGCTTAACCCAGCCCCAACCCTGTCCCCAACCCCAGCGCTGCCGAGGCGCCAGCCCCCCTTTCGCCCTCGTCCTAGCCCCAGCACCAGCCCCAGTCTCAGCCTAAGCCCATTCTCATGCTACAGCCCCGATCCCACCCTAGTCCTAGCCCCAGTTCCAATCACTTCCCCAGCCCTGCCCAAGCTCCAGTTCCCCTCCCGCCCTGGTCTTATCTCTACCCTCAACCCCAACCAATGCCCCACTCTCACCTTAGTCTCAGTCCCAGCTCCAACCCCAGCCCTAAGCCCAATCCCAGCCCTGTCCAAGCCCCAACTCCCCTCCCACCGCAGAAGAAGCCCCGGCCCCAGTCCCAGCCCTGGCTCCAGCCTCAGCCCCACCGTCAGCCCCAGCCCCAGCCTCAGTCCTAGCTCCAGCTCCAGCCCCATCCCTGCCCAACCCCAACTCCCATCCCGGCCGGGCCTAGCCCTAGCCTCAGTCCCAGCGCCAGCGCCAGCCCCAGCTCCAGCCCCAGCCCCAACCCTGCCCAACCCCAGCCCCTCTCGCACCCTAGACCAAGCTCCACCCCGACCCTCAGCCCCAGCGCCAGCCCTAGCCCCACTCGTAGCCCCAGCCCAAGCCCCAACCTCAGCCGCAGTCCCCGAGTCCCAGCCCCAGCCCCAGCTCCAGCCCCAGCCCCCGCCCAGGCCCCTGCCCTAACTCCGTTTCCGGCCTTAGCCCCAGCCCCGGCCCCATCCTCAGCCCCCGCTCCAGCCCTAGCCCCAGCCCCAGCCTCAATCTCAGCCCCAGTCGCAGCCTAAACCCAACTTCAAGCCCCAGTCCCGCTCCCACCCTCATACTAGTCCCAGCTACAAGGTCAACCCCAGCCCCAGCACCAGGCCCTGCCAAGGCCCCAGCCCTCCTCCAACCCTAATCCTAGCCCCAGCCCCAGCCCCAGCTCCAGCCTCACCCCCAGCCCCAGGCCAAACTTAATCCCTATCTTAAGCCCCAGACCCGCTCCCACCCTACTCTTAGCGCCAGACCCAGCACCAACCCTGACCAAACCTCAGTCCCCCTCCCACCTTAGCCCTAGTTCTAGCCCCAGCCCCAATCCTATCCCTAGCCTTAGCCTTAGTCACAGCCACATACCAAGCCCTAGCCCCAGCTCCGCTCCCACCCTAGCCCCAACCTCAACCTTAGCCCTTGCCCCAGCCCCAGCCCCAGTCCCAGCCTATACCAAGCCCCAGGCCCCCATCTGCCCTAGCCTTACCTCCAGCTCCAGCCCCAACCCAATGCCAAATCACATCCCCATTCTCGGTGTAGGCCTAGCCCCAGCGCCAATCCCAGCGCCGCAGCTCCAGTCCCAGCCCCAGCCCCGGCCTTGCCAAGGTCCCAGACCCTCCCTCGCCTTAGTCGTAGCCCCAGCCCGAGCCCCAGCCCTAGCTCCAGCCCTCGCCCCAGCCCCAGCCCCGTCTCAAGCCCCAGTCCGGCTTCAACTATAGCCCTAGCCCCATTCCCAGCCGCAGCCGTGTTCAAGCACCAGTCACCCTCCCGCCCTAGTATTAGCTTTAGTCTTCGCTTTAGTTCCAGCCCCTGTCTCCGCCGCAGCCTCAGTCCTAGTCTAAGCCCGAGCCCCGCTCCCACACTATTTACGGCGGACCATAGTAAGTAGGACCTACGGTAAATATGAAAAACTATATGTTTAACTATTTTTACCAAACACATTTTGTCCTGTTTACTATGGTCCCCTGTAATAGCCTTAATCTCAACCCATGCCCAAGCTCTCGCTCCAGCCCCAGCTTCAGCCCCCGCCTCAGCCTCAGCCCCATCTAGAGCCCCAGTCCCAGCCCCAGCGCTACTCCCAGCTGTAGGCCCATCAACAGCCTCAGCCCCAGTCCGATTCGCAGCCTCAGCCCAAGCCCCAGATCCAGCTCCAATGCCGCTGCCACTCTAGTCCCAGCCCCTGCCCCGGCTCTATCCTCCGCCTCAGTCCCAGCCCCTGCCCCAGCCCCAACCCCACTCCCACCCTAGCCCCAACCCCTGCCCAAGCCCCAGCATCAGTCTCAGCCCAGTCCAAGCCCACCCCCAAGCCCAAACCCCGTTCCGGCCCTAGTCCTAGCCCCGGTCATAGCCCCGGCCCTTCCCAAGCCCCAGCCCCCCTCCCACCCCAGCCCCAGCCCCAGCCCCAGCCCAAGTCTCAGCCCAAGCTCCAGCCCCAGCGCCAATC
>JBBMKB010087440.1:0-11677 GCA_037833945.1 Alaria marginata
GCAAAAAGAGGGAGGAAGACCAAACAAACAACTAGAGCCCACAACCCCCCCCCCCCCCCCATCGCTCAAAGGAGAAAAGACAAACAAACAACTCGCTTCCACAATCCCCTTCTCCCCACCCGGCACGCCACAAGGATAACATAGGAAAACCCCCCCTACAGCACGGTCGTTCCACATCAACAAAGACATTGGGGACTACACGTACGTCTTGAACCCCCTACCCTGAGTATTGCAGGGTAAACAAAACTCCTTCGTTCATCGAATGTCTTGTCCGAGCATTGCTTGCTTGGTGCATCCACCCGTCGTGCCGTAGCTGCGAGTCCACCGTTCTCGACTGCCACTAGCCTAACTACCCTCCCCTCCCCTCCCTCCGATGCAAAGATATATACCGATATATATATATATGTATGTAGACTATGTGCCGACCTATTTTAGACAAAAATTCCATGCATCCATATCCATCCATCCATCGATTCCGCGGATCCCCCCTCCCGCCCCTCCAATAGCTTCTCCAATCTGCTCTGTCTGAAAAGCTGCATGCATATACCGCCGATCTGCAAACGTTTTGATTCGCCAATGGTTTCCTGGCCCCTCGCCATACCGCCGCATGCAGTTACCAATGCTACTACCGAATGCGTTCATCGGTACAACTATTCCCCAATGTGTTCATCGGTACCGCTAATACCGAATGCGCTCATCGGTGCAACTACTACCGAATTCGTTCATCGGTATTCTAACACCGAATGCGCTCATCGGTGTAACTAATACCGAATGTTTAAATCGGTACTACTAGTACCGAATACGTTAACCGGTAATATAATACCGAATGCGATCATCGGGATTACTCCCGAGTGCGTTCATCGGTCCTAATACCGAACGCGCTCATCGGTACTGCCACCGAATGCGCCCATCGGTACCACTACTGTAAAATACCGAATTCACCCAATTCATCGGTGTGATACCACCCCTACCGAAAGCACTAATCGGTACGATCACTACCGATGCACTCACTCATCGGTAGCATCACTACCGAATGCACTAACCGGCCCTACTATTACCGAAAGCGTAAATCGATCCTACTACTGCTACTACCGAATGCGCAAATCGGCACTCCTACTAGTGTAATTGGCCGTTTTGCCGATGTCATCCTATTTCAGTATGCTGCCTATCCTAACCCATATTTTCATTTTTGTCTAAACAGGAGACAAGCGAGCGCGGCCATTTGGCGACACACACCGCATGTTCATTTTACGCGATCATTACGACGCGAAACATGTATAATATGTCCCCCCAACTGCATCGATCGATCGATCGAGCGTTCGAAATCAGAAAGTGCTAGAGCCCGGTATTAAAGCCTGCCGTAGTTTACAGTACAATCACAACAAGAACAGCAACAACCGCAGTCAGCGAAGCGGCTAAAGCCAAAAACTAAAACAAAAAAATGCCCTGCCCGAGGTATACTCTATACTATATGCAGTACCCCCAGGACATCCCCTCCCGTAAATATGCCTGTCCCGACTCTTCGTGTGTATTTAGCTCGGCGCTACCATGTCATCAATCGCCCCAGCGTACAGGTACTTTTTGGTAATTTCGACAGAAAGCAGCGCCAAAAACCAGTACTTGCTCTGTGTCATAATTAAAGTCGGTTTATGTTTTTAGCACCGTAAATGCCACCGTTAGGGCGAGATACGATGTGCACCCATAACCGACTTTACTTGTGACACAGGGGAAGCAAGAAGCCAAAAGTACCAAAATACCAAAAAAGCCAACCAAAACACGAGCGAGGGTCACTTCTCGTCAACGAACTCTCGCTGAACCCTAACCGACAACATGAAGACAGAGATTCCACCCCTTCCCCTCCTCAAGGACTCCATTGCATCTAAATCTCTCCTACAAAGTACATCGACAAGAGAGTCGTGAGGAGGGAAAAAAAAACAAAAACACACAAGCAAGCAAGAAAGTTAAATCGATGGATACGCGCTTAAGGCTACAATCGTACCAGTATGATACAGCGAATTAAAGCTATGTGGTAGCAACTCGACACCCACCGCAACTATGCGCTTCCTGATACTAAATGCCTGGTACAGTCCAAGTTGAACACTTTGTATGAGCGTTCCCCCCCAAAGAGCGTGTAGGGGTAAACAACTAAAGCTAAGCGCTGAAGTGAACCGAACACATCCAGGACAAAAAACGGGCAAGTGTATGCAACCAGCATCCCAGAGCCCTTCGATCGGCGGCAGGGGGTCAACCAATCAGCTCGGGTGGGACGACAAGGCGATGAGCGAACGCACGCACAACCAACAAAAAAAACATCAAAAAATCATCAAAAAACAAAAATCAATCCCCGTCACAACTAACCCCCCGAAAAACGAAAAAATCCAAAACCTAAAATCAAAATCCTAAAATCCAAAATGCAAGAAACAAACAACTGGCACTCGTACTATCCCTGCTGTTTGTACAAGTGTATCAATAGGCAACCCCCCCCTTCTGGATTCCCTCATCTCACACAGTCAACCAGCCCAGAAAGAAACATACACAAATGCATGGCGCTCCGTGAGAAGAGAAGTATTTTTTATCCTCCAATCAACTATCGCCTCCTTCGCAAGACGGCACACACATAAAATATAAGAACACAATAACACCAAAAATAAAAAACCACACGATACATACTGCCACACGCAGCTGTATTTCCACTCGTCCCCCCGCCCTCCCTCCCTCCCTCCCCCCCTTCCTCCCGAAGCAAACATGCAACCAAAAAGAAGCCAAAACCTAGAGGACATGATACAGCCACCTAAACCTTTTGATTTTACTGCTTCGGATTACAAGATGGTACAGAGGTTATAGACTAGGTACTCATGCTTTCACGCTCCACTACATGAAAAGACCGGGTTTTTTTTACTAAGCCCTTCAAATCTCCCCCTCAAAAACTACAGTATAGACTAAACATGCAGTAATGATTTCATGATGGTTCTTTTCTGAACCTTTTCACAAAACACGCACGTTCCGTTCAGGTGCGATTAAATCCGATGCGATGCGATCAAATTCGATCAAATTCGATCAAATCCAATCAAACTCGATCAAATCCAATCAAACTCGATCAAATCCAATCAAACTCGATCAAATCCAATCAAACTCGATCAAATCCAATCAAACTCGATCCGACCGAATCTTGTCAAATCAGGTCCGGTTCCATCAAATTTGGATTAAATCTGATGAAATTGGATAATTACCCGAGCCGACGAGACCAACTCCTATGACACTCGACGCTATCAATCCCAAGCAAATCCTATCATGGTCTGACTCGATGCAGTCAAGTCCGATCCGATATCATCAAACCCTTGCAAGTCGGATCTACAGTAGATGCGATTCGATGCGACCAAATCCGATTATGTCAAATCCGATCAAATCCTATCAACTAATATGAAATCCGATAGCATCCGACCCAATGCGATCAAATCCTACAAAAAAAATGATGCTATCTAATCGGATCAAATCAGGCAAAATGCTGTCAATCTCGATCAAATCCTGTCAACTTCGATTAAAAAAAAACGATCCTATCCTATCAAATCCGATGCTATCCTATCAAAATCCATACCATTTTCGATCTAGGCAGTACGACGGCAGAGGAGGTGCCTAAGCACGTCCGCCACTACCACCACAACTACCACTACAACAACAACAACCCAGCCGTCACCAGGCGGCTAACGACACCCATCAATCGCCCAAACTAGATTAAGAGGGGGAGCTAGGAGCGACAGGGCAATCGTTCCCCGTCCACAACCCCCCGTTCGGACCATGCGGGACCATGCAGGAAGAAGCGCAACAAAAAACAAAAGCAAAACCACCAGGTTTTTTTTATCCAAACAAACCGTTTCTTTGCTCCGAACAAATCGTTCGAAGGAGGCTTGTTTGAAAAAAATGTTTTTTTGTTTCCCTGCAAAAAAAACGCTTTTTTTGTTTCCCTTTTGTTTCCCGCAAAAAAAAAACGCTTTTTTTATTTCCCGCAAAAAAAACGCTTTCTTCCTCTCTCCAAAAACTCCACACGTCATCCATCCAACGCGCACAACAAAAAGCACAAACCAATGAAAAGACCCTCAATCACCCACTCACCTAGTCGCTCACTCACTACTGCCCAAAGCTGGGGTTGTGGATGTTGTGCCTGTAAGCTACCAGGTATGCCTGCAAGCTGCATGTGCCTACTAGCCTACCGAAAACACGCAAGATACACCCCCTCCAAACGAATTTCCAAGACGTTTGACTCGACAACGCGGAAAGCGCCAAGGCCAAGCGAGCGGGGCATCTACGAAAAAAAATCCCGGAAAGATCTTTCGAAAGCCGCTATTGCCATGGTGAACATTGTCCCCCTCGTTGAGGAGAAAAACGCCTCGGAAATGCGTCGCAGAGGGTAGTATGATGTCTTGCGCGTTGTAAGCAAGCTACCAGGTATCAAACAGACCTACAAACTAGCCGGAAAATGCTTGTTCAGATTTGTCGCGTGTGCAACAAACAGTGAACCCAGTCAGCGCGATTAACACTATTATACTCTTTGTCACTCGAGTCCTTCGCCTACAGAGTCACCGACGTCGCTTCCACCCCCCCCCCTCCCCCTCCATCTCAACCCCGGCTACAGTACAGCATCTCCACTCCGCCTACAGTACAGGAACTCCACTCTGCCTACTGTACAGGACACCTCCTAAGTATAAGAAAACAAGCACTAAGAAACACGAGCTGGGTGAGATCCACAGGGGAACGAGAAATTCGGAAGTCGTCATACTGAACCTCATGTAGGACACGAGATTACTCCAAAATGAGAAATCCTGATTTCTCAAATAGGAAACCCGGATTGCCGAAATAAGAAACCATGATTGCCCAAATAAGAAACAATAATTGCCGAAATAAGAAATCCTGATTGCCGAAATAAGAAACCCGGATTTGCCAAATAAGAAATCCTGATTGCCCAAATAAGAAATCCTGTTTTCCCACCTACGAAATCCTATTCCCCAAACCAGAAAACCATCCTAGGCGAACATTCCTGTTTCTTACTATCACTACAGGTATCCTGCAATGTATACCGTCGGGTAATTCACCCCAACGCATGCCTATTCCAAACAACGCTACCTGCTACCCCATATTTCCCGGCAGCATCAGTCGGCCCCGAATATGAGGGTGTACACATATCCACCTCACCGGCAAAGAAACAACTATGTATTGACGCGCCGCTTTGATGTCGAAGCGCATCTTTCCTTACTAAAAGTCACCCTAAAGTTACCTACTACAAGCGCGCGCGTCTCTAGGCACATCGAAAATTATCCGGATGAATGGTTGAAAGTCAACGATCCGAACAAAAGAAATCCAATCATCCGATTCATCAAAAATCGTCCGAAGAATACGAAGAATCGAAATCCATTCATCCGATTCGTCAGAAATCATCCGAATAATCCAAATAGTCGAAATGCATTAATCCGATTCGTCGGCCAACATCGTCCGAACAATCCGAATAATCGAAATTCGTTTATCCGATTGATAAAAAGTCATCCGAATCATACGAATCATCCGCACAATCGAAATCCAATCATCCGATTCATCCGAACAATCGAAATTCAATCATCCGACTCATCCGAAAAATCGATACTCAATAATCCGATTCAAGAAAAATCATCCGAATCATCCGAAAAATCATCCGAAAAATCAATCAAATCACCCGAAGAAGGCGCCGCGGAAATAATTTCGAACCTCTTTCGGTGACATGAGAACGCGCCTGCCCGACGTAACCGTAGAAGTCTTCGACGATCGATGGACTCCCACCGGCATTTTCTGGGATAGATTCACCAAAGATCAGTCGATCCGAGTCACCCAAACAATCCAAATTTATCATCCGATAAATGAAAAATCATCCGATAACAAAAAAAAAATCATCCGAAAAAAAAATCGAAAATCAAATCAAATAATCGGAATAATTAATGAGATAAATTAAAAAAAAATCGTCTGAAATTATGCGAAATCATGCGAAATTAAATCATCCCAATCATGAACAAGTCGAAAATCAAATCATCCGAAGAAGGCACCCCGGGAGTACTTCCGGACCTCTTTCGGCGACATGAGGACGCGCCGGCTCGACTTAACCGTCGGGGTCTTCGAGGATCGATGAACTCCTACCGGCGTCTTCTGAGGTCGAGGGATGTACACCGACAAGCTCCTGGCCAAACGCTTGCCCCCACCAGAAGAGAGCTGACTGGGAAGTCTGTCTCGGGCGGTAGGAATGTCTCTGCTGTTCATGTTAAACCATTCAAGAATGACGCAAAAAAGGGATGCGTTTTTTGGCGCACAACCGGGGATTGGGGTGGAGGTGGGAGCGAGGGGAGGGGGGCTGTCAATATCAAGGGAGTGCCACATTGTTGGAAGGCTTCTTCTGGTCAAACGATTGCCTTTGCCGGAAGATATCTGACTATTAATAGGAAGCCTGCCTGTTTCGGACGCTAGAAATATCTCTGCTTTTAACGTTAAAACGTTAAAAAGAATGCCGGAAAAAATGACAGCGTTTTTTGGCGCACAACGTGTGGGTGGGGTTGGTTGGGAGCGCGGGGGGAGGGGGGGGAAGGTCCTTGTCAGGGGAGTACCATGATTATTGTTCTGATGCTTGCCCTCCGACAACGTGCAGCATGATCTTCAACGTTGATAACTCAAATCATTCCCCAAAGAAGAAAACCACGGATATGATTGTTAGCAAAACTTCTGGAGAGTAAATAAAAAAACATAAACAAACAAAAGACCCCAAAAAAGCACACACACAAACAAACAAGAACAACAAAACAACGAAAAAAACACCAAAAACAAAAACAAAAAACAAAAAACGAAACAACAAAAGCAATAAAAAACGAAGCCCTTCCATTCTAAAAAAAGCGCACAACAACAACCAGCAAAACAATTCTCCCGTTACATATTGCGGTTCAACGTTGACCAATCACCGTTCACCTTATCTGCACAGTCTTGCCGCCTCCCCTCGGAGTAGGCGTTATCATTCATGCCCACGCCCCATAATCAAACCAACATAAAAAACACACCCAATACTTCGTAAAACACAAAAATTGACCCCCCTCGGTTGCAAAAACAGCGCACAGCAACACAACAACCAGCAAAACGGTTCGACCGTTACATGTTGCGGTTCGCCGTTGACCAATCACCGTTCACCTTATCTGCACAGTCTTGCCGCCTCCCCTCGAAGTAGGCGTTCTCATCCTCACGCCCGAAGACGAACTCTTTCGGCCAAACGAGCTCCTGCGGCTGGCATTAGTGTGACACCCCGTCGACGCTCTCAGAGGGGAGGGCAAATTCCTAGCCTCTCTGTTGCGGATAGGAGACGTGGGGCGAGGCATGGCCTGGTAGGGGAGGGGCAAAACGTGCAAAGAAAAGGAGAAAAGAAAGTGGGTAGAAACGATAAGTAACAAAATGATGTACGAGGCACAAGCGCTAAGAATAGCAACAAGGTGACAAAATTGAAGTGCTCGAACGTGCATGTATATACGGTACGTGACAAAAGGATAAAAAAGTAGGTGGGGCAAATTCCTGACCTCTCGATTGCGGATAGAAGGAGCGGGGCATGGCCTGGAAGAGGAGGGTGAAAACGTGCAAAGAAAACGAAAAAAACAAAGTGGACATTTTCTTGTGATATACTTTCCATCCTATCCCATCCCATCCCATCCCATCCCATCCCATCCCATCCCATCCCATCCCATCCCGTCCCATCCTATCCTATCCTATCCCATCCCATCCTATCCCATCCCGTCCCATCCCATCTATGATATTTCTTCGCAGTTTTTCTCCAGCCCCTCCCTTGTCGAAGCTCAGATCCGGGGTGCCATATTATAGCAGACTGCACGTTATAAACCTGGGTTTTGTGGAGCGGTACTAAGTTATGGTATATAGGAGGCCTGTTTAGTTAGGGGGGGTGCCTGGAGGGCAAATTCCTTACCTCTCTGTTGCGGGTGGGAGACGTGGGGCGGGGCATGGCCTGGGAGGGGAGGGGAAAATCGTGCAAAGAAAAGGAGAAAAGAAAGTGGGTAAAAACGTTAAGTAACAAAATCATGTACGAGGCACCAGCGCCAAGAATAGCAACAAGGTGACAAAATTGAAATGCTCGACCGTTTATGTATATACGGTATACGGTACCTGACAAAACGAAAAAAAAAGCAGGTAAGGGCAATTCCTGACCTCTCGTTTGCGGATAAAGGAGCGGGGTATGGCCTGGAAGAGGAGGGAGAAAACGTGCATAGAAAACAAAAACAAAGTGGACATTTTTTTTGTGATATGCTTTCCATCCTATCCCATCCTATACCATCCCATCCGATCTATTATCTCAGTAGTTTTCCTCCAACCCCTCCCTTGTCGTAGTTCAGATCCGGGGTGAAATATTACAGCAGATTGCACGTTGTAAATCCGGGTTTTGTGGAGCGGTACAAAGTTATGGTATATAGGAGGCGTGTTTAGTTAGGGGGGGTGCCTGGAGGGCAAATTCCTTACCTCTCTGTTGCGTGTGGGAGACGTTGGCCGGGGCATGGCCTGGTGAGAGGGGGGCGAAAACGTTGCACAGACCAAGAAAAAATAAGAAAAATAGTACAAAAGTGAAACAAAAACAATGTAGGGAAAACATTCGATGGAAAAACAGAAGCGACAAATAGGGTTAGGGGTTAAGGAAAACGTTCGAAACAAAAACAGAAGTGACAAAAAGCCGATGCATGTGGGGAAAACGTGCGAAGAAACGCAAGCAACAAAGTGACAACATTGAAAGTGCTCGCATCGTGTGACGGTCGGCAACCGAAAAAAGAGAAGCGCTGGAACCGAAATAAATCGAGACAAAAAACAAAAAAAAGTGCAGGAAACGAAAGAAATTGTAATGAAGTAACCCCAAGGAATTGAAGTCCGGTAACCGAAATAAATTGAAGCAGGGCAACCACAAAACGTTGAAGAGCAGTACTCTAATTAAAAAACATTCGAGCACGATACGATAGTTCAAACAAGTCCAACGTATGATAGGGCTTGAGACGCGTTCTACGATAGAGGTAGCACTTTTTGGTTAGTTTGTTTCTGAAAAACGGTGCTCCTGAACACAAAATCGTCGGAGTGTCACTTTGTTTTTGCAATACGAACGTTTTTTATACCTAGGCCATGGGATAGTCCATCGGGTCGCACTCTCAATTTTCTTGAAATCAGTTTTTAGGGTAGCGACAATACCTCCTCATATCAGGAACCTTAGACAAAAAAGGGTGTTATTAATAGTATTGTAGCATGTGTCTTGATTACAATTCAAGCACGAGCATCAGGCATTTTAGCTGTCAACATTAAATCAGAAACCGCGTGGGTCACCCGTTTCTTTCTGCAAACGTGTACTCGTCCTCCGAAACAATGTTTGCTCTGGGCACTGCCAACCACGCCCTAAATCACGCTTTTGAGACTTTATACGTGCGCCATTTTCTCGCTACAATAAGCCCCATACTATATCGCAAACTTTTACGTACAATCTCTAGCTTTATCTGTGCCGTAACTTACCATGCGATACTATAGCGCAAACTTTTACGTACAATCTCTAGCTTTATCTTTGCCGTAACTTACCATGCGCCCAGCCGTAGCAGTAACAGCCGCAGTAGTAGCTTGCTGCTCCTGGCGGAAGTAGTCGAGGGCGGCAGAGAACCGTTCCTGCATCGGCCGTATCGGGCACAAAAATAAGTAACAAAGCAGAAAAGCAAGGTCAGGCGCATACCGCGCATACAACAGTGCCTACGACGCATGCGTGCATATAGCGCATACAAAAATATGGTGCGACCGAATTACGGATACAGCAAGGTCAGGCGCATACTGCGCATGCAACAGTACGACGCATGTATGCATATGGCGCATACAAAAATATGGTGCGACCGAATGACGGATACAGCGGAAGTAGTCGAGGGCAGAAGAGAAGCGCCCCTGCATCGGTCGTTTCGGAAACAAAAAACAGAAAACGAAGACAGAGAGCAAGGTCAAGTACATACAGCGCATACAATGCAGGCTCATACAGCGCACAAAATCTAGACCCATACCGCGCATAATAGATAGCCGCATGTCATACAGCGCATACACGGTATGCGCATACAGCGCATACAAGGCAGGCGCATACAGCGCATGCAATCTACGCGCGCACAGCGCATATGCGATATCATATAGCGCATACAATGCAGGCGCATACAGCGCACAAAATCTAGACCCATACCGCGCATACTAGATAGCCAAAAACATACAGCGCATACACGGTATGCGCATACAGCGCATACAAGGTAGGTTGTATACAGCGAACACAGCGCATACAATGTAAGCGCACATCGTACAGCGTATACAAGGTAGGCGCATGACGTACAACGCATACAAGGTGGGCACAAACAACACATAGAACGCAGGTGCAGACAGCATCAAGGCCGGCACAACATGCAGGAGCACACCGCCCGTAACATGAAGGCGCGTACAGCACAAGGCAGGCGTACACAGCGCATGCAAGATAGGCGCGTGCAGCGCATTTAAGGTAGGCGAATACCATACAGCGCATGGAAAAAGCAAGCACATATCATGCAGCGCATACAATGTATACTCATACCGCGTATACATGGGCGCGTACAGTGCACATAGTGCACACAGCACATAGAGTGCAGGCGCAGTGCATGCGCATAAAACGCAGGCGCACAATGTAGGCACATGCATCGAACGTAGTCGTATACATCGCATTAAAGGAGGCGCATACAGCTCGTACAGCGGATGCGCATACAGCGCGTACAAGCCAGCGCATACAGTGCATACCGTGTAGCATATACAGCGCATACAAGGTAGCTGAATACGACAACGCATACAAGGCAGGCGCATACAGCGCATACAAGGTAGCCGAACACAACACAGCGCATACAATGCAGGTGCACGACATACAGAGTATACAAGGCAGGCGCATACAGCGCATACACAGTAGGGGTATAAATCATACCCAAGGTAGGCGTAAACAGCGCGTACAAGATAGGTGCACACAGTGCATTCGCAAAGCGCAGGCGCATACCGGTAATGTAGACGCATACAGCACATACAACGCAGCGCATACAATACCAACAACTCAGACAACAAATCGTGGCGCGCACCTTTTCCACACGCTTGCTAGGCGGCTCGGCCACGGAGGAAGGCAGGCGCAGCTCGTCCTGATCCTGATACGTCATCTGCCCCTGGACACCACCCGTGCCAGGAGATTGAGGGCACACCTGAGACCCGTCACAAAGGGGGGACGTGGACACAAAAAAATCAAATAAAAACACCCTTGTCAGCTTCTCAAGTACTGTAAACGAGCCCCTATTTTTTTTGTCGCCGTCAGAAAGTAGAAAAACGCTTCGCTCGTAATAAAAAAAAAACAGCTCGCTCGAAAAGAAGCGCCGCCCCGCACCACACCGTCAAACCCTAACCCAACAGAAAAATTGAAAATCGCTAACACCCCAGACTATTGAGCTAGCTCCCGAACAGAGGAGCTTCGTACGTTGATCCGACGCGTATTTACAATATTCGTGTGAAATCCTAGCCCATGGGATTGTGTTTGTAGCGGGCTATGTCGTAGTGCTGAGTGGTGGGGTACAGGAGATGGCGGTACTGGGAGGCACAGCTTCGCGTTGTATAGCTTGTTCTT
>JBBMKB010087451.1:0-11676 GCA_037833945.1 Alaria marginata
GTGGGGGGGGGGGGGGGGGGGGGGGTGGTCGTTATTATGTCAAGAGTAAGCAAGATACGAAACATTCTACCTTGCTTCGCATTCAGACTCCTTCAGTGTACCGGTCGAGCAAATTCAAAACATCATCAAATGCACTAACTACTGTACGTGCCTTCTTCCAGAACCGACCGTCCAATTACCACCTACAGTGTAGAAATTACGATGCAATAAACTGTTACTATTAATAGCTATCAATATAATATGTCTTTAAAACATGTATCTTGACACATTCTACGATAGAGGTTCACCATTTTCTGAAGCTCCTCACTTGAGGAGGTCTATACCCTCACCGAAAAAAATGAGCAAACCGAAAATGCAATCCGACTAACAAAGCCATGGCCCATCTGTACAAAAAAGCATACTGCAAAAATAGAATTACATTCCGACGATTTTGGGTTAAGGAGCCCCGTCATCCTGAAAATAAAAACGCCACAAAGTGCTACCTCTATCATAGAACGCGTTTCTTATCGTACCTTTCGGCCGACGCCGTCCGTGAAGGCGTGGCCGTCGGTGACGGTGTAGGAGGACTTCTCCGCAACAATCGTTTCGTTGTCGAGAAGGATGAAGGACAAGGATAACGCCTCCTCGGTCTCCTCCAGGGTATCGCAGAGCAGCTCTCCAAATTCCACCGGCGCCACGACTGCCGTGTTCCATATCATTGGGTGGGGCGCAGATCCGGAGGGTGTTATTTCGGGGGAACGTAGTTAACAGGACCAAATATTATGAGCAAAAATAGAGAAATATATAGGTTTTTGTGTGTACCGTAGGGACACATGCTACAATGCCCGTTTTTTTCTGGGGATCCTGACTTTAGGGCGCCCTGAACCTCACCCACCAACTGAATTTTTAGTAAACTGAAAGTGCAACTCGATGAACAAACCCATGTGGCCTAGGTGCACAAAAAAGACGGACTGAAAAACAAGGAGTTTCCGACGATTTTGGGTTAAGGCGCTCCGTCATTCAGAAACAAAAAAGCAAAAAAGAGCTACCTCTATCGTGGAACCAGTCACGTCCTATTGACTACGTTCCCCCTTTATAATAGCAAAAGGCGCGACCTCGTGGCTGGGAATACTGTGTTCACGAGAGCATTTTATTCCCAGGCTACTGTATTGAATGACGTTCACACACTTAGCCGCTGGGGATGCGCGCAAGCACGGCGTTCTCGGCCTCCGCCGGGGTATCGAGCAGCAACTCTCCAAATCCCACCGGCACCACGGCTGCCGTAAACTATTTTACTCAGCGGGGCGCAGATTCGGGGGGGTGAGAGTAGCAAGGTGTGACCTCGTAGGACTAGCGGTTGGTATGATCATTTTGCGAGTGCATTTGTTTTAGGACTAGCGGATAGAAATACCGATCGGGTTGCGCGAACGAAAAGCTTGGAAGTCATGTTTCGGGTGAGATATTGAGTTCCTCATGCCAGGAGCTAAGAAACCTGTTGCTGCATCCCTACCGTGGGATGACCTCGTGGCTGAAAATATTGTGTTGGTGTGCTAGCACTTGACTAAACCCAGACTGCTGCGCTAAACCACGTTCGTTCGCAATCTGACCGCTTGGAAAGTACTGCAGCATTTAATCAGTACCGCGATGAAGGACAGGCACAAGAGGTCCTTATAGCTTTCACCGGGGTATTTCACGGCTCCTCGGAAACTCCGACCGGCGAAACCACCACTACCGCCGTCGGGGGGGGGGGGGGTGTACTCATTTTTTGCATAGCCGTAGTCATGAGACCACAGACCCTCACATCCCTACAATGCCGGGACGGAGCACGTCGGGTTTTCACTAACCAGGCAGAAATCACGTGCACCAAGCGCGAAACGCCGTCGGGGGGGGGGGGTTGAAGTTAAATAACGATATACGGCGGCATCGGCCAAACGAAACGACCCGGGATGCTGGTGTAGCAGCACTCCCTCCCACACCTCGGACATGTCACTGCCATAGAAGACCACGAAGGGATGCAGGGTTGTCGGCATTAGGAAGCGTTCTCTTCGCGGTTGATGGTGTCATTCATTCATCTTTCCGTTGGCTCACAGCTCAGTCACAGGGTAGGCCGTAGCATACACTATGGAACTGAGACCATCTGGGATGTCCGGCTTGGAGCATTACCGTCACCCACATTCTCGACAAACTACGCATAGATACGAATTGCTTGTACATACCCATATCATATGCTACAATTCATGAGAGGGCTGACTTCATCCCATGTATTTCTATAGCTTACTCATCTAGGCAGAACACTCTATAACTATTACGGGGGACCATAGTAAATAGGACCAAATATTGTTCGTAAAAATAGGTAAAGGTCCCCCGTAAAATATGAAAAAGGTGTAACATCAGCCGTCGAAGTCAAGCACACTCTATAAGATCACGATCTAGATAATCTAGATAATGTACAGTTGATCCTGTATCTGCCGTTATGAGATGCAGTGCAGGATCTGAGTGCAGATCCAACCGCGGAAAAAAATGCTTCGGGACGCAGATCGTACGGCTCCCACCCGGCATGCACTATTATTGTAGACCATACAGATCTTCCCTGGAAGATCTAGATTATCAAGTGGGGATCGGCGATCTGTCTGGCGTGTGCCCTCTTCGTAGACGCTTTTGACAAGATTGCCCTACTGTAGTCGTTGTTTTCGTCGCTACAGCAGTAATGGTCCCCGAATAAGAAGGTGGTGTGCGAGAACCCTATTCATTACCGCCTTATTGGGGGCAACCGCCTTATTCGCTAATAAGGCGGATAGCTTATGACGGTATTGGGTCGGTTACAGTTACGGGCTGAGGGTGTCCGTACGGACGTGGAGGGCTCAACTGCCCTCAATAGGGCGATATACCGCTCTATTAAAGGCCTAGCCGCGAATAAGGTGGGCACTGCCGTATGGCGGGTTTCAATCGCGCCCACAAGCGAATTTGACCGCCTTATTTAGGGGTACCGCCTTATTAGTACAGTAGTACCGCCTTATTCGGGGACCCCTACCTGTATACATGGGCCAAACGGGTCACCGGTTATCCGGCGTTGGGTCGCTCTTGGCGTATGTACGAGCTCATGCACTGTACACTACCGGGGCCCTCTTATAGGAAATATCCCCACAAGAAACTTCGCCTAAACATGACGGGGAAATAATAAACTAAGAAATTCGACATACTGAACATAATGTAAGGACACACCCTTTCTCAAATGAGAAATCCATGATAGCCTAACAAAACCAACAAATCTTGTCTCTTATCTCGAGGGTCGGTACTACTGCTGTGGACTGTATAATAGCTGTATCGCTTTTCGAAGTTTGCAGCAACAATGCTCAAAGATATTGTGCCTTTTGTGCCACGATCCTTCTGGCCGTTAGCCTGTGGTGTACTCGTATACTGGTAGTCTATTAGCAATAATACTCGCGCGGTAGGATGGGGCTTGTCAAACCAGTGCGGTTCGTACCGTAATTGAGCCAGCACGAGCGCGATACAGCCAGAATTGAGCCAGTTTGTACGAAATGTTTGCCGTTTGAGTTGCATGATATCATACCAGCCAGGTACCACGTACCCTTTGGGGATGTGATAGAAAATCGTGACACTTTTTTTGCATGTCATTTAGGATTTCGCACGCGATTATTGCACTCAATGACATGTATGTATGGTTGAAAGCAACGGCCGTATATCATACCAGCCTCGATCTGTGCGATACCATACATACCAACCGCCACACGCATCGCCGAGATTCTCAAATGTATACATCGATACAGCACACTGACACGAGATGCATCCGATTATCGTATCATAATGATACAACATGTTGGGGATTATTAGGGATCCAAGGAACAAATTTTGGTTTGAAAACTTGAAAACTTGAAAAAACTGCAAGAATAAAGCTGTCATGTATCATGTACCAGGTAGGTGCAGAGATTCTCCAGACCGCGATCCTTACCTCGCTGAGATCTTCGTTGCGCTTGGCAAGCTTCTCCCTCAGGTCTTCCTCCGTCTCCGGCTTCGTGGCCACGGACAGCGCCGGCATGCTCAGGCTCCGAGCCCGAGACAAGGTCGCAGCTCCACCGGGCAGCACCGAGGGTTTGGTGGAGAACCCATCCACCCGCACAAGCGAGAAGCCCGCAATTGCAGCAGCAGCAATTGCAGACGTAGGGGGTACCCGCATGATAATCGGGCCGGGTTTTGCTTTTCCACCCACTAGGGAGGGGGCACTGCTGCTGCTGCTGCTGCTGCTGCGGGGGTGTTTTGCTCTGGTGCTCTGGCTGGGGAGAGCAGCAACGACAACGAACGCTGCTTGCTGCTGGTCCGTATTATGATAGAGGAGAAGGACAATGACGAGTAGCTGTGTTTTTTCGTGTGTTCGGTTCAGACTGGACAGCTTTTGGCTTTTCGAGTTTTCTGGAACTGGTTCTTGCGATCTTCGGAGATTTGGTCGTGCGATCTTGGGAGATCCATATATCTCTGCGATCTTTGGAGATCGACGATCCTGCCCGGCACAAGCCATACCAGGTACCATACAGAACTCCGAACTCCATGCTACGCGCTACGCGTAATGCCAAGAGCATAAGACAGCCATACAGCCGGGACGAGGGACGAGACGCCTTGAACCCTTGCTTGTTGCTCCACACGTAAGACTACTCGAGGTGTAACTTTTCGTTGTAGCGATCCTGGCCAGAAGCCAGCACTACACTCCGATCTCCGTACTCGAGAAGATCACCATCGCGCGTGAGCCAAGCAAGCCATCAGCCGGGACGGGACGCCTTGTTGCTGTGCTCCAGACACAGGCAGAGCATAGCTTGTCGTCGTATCACACGAAGATCGGCTGTCCTGCCCAGAAGACAGCACTACACTCCGAACTCTATACTCGTACTCGTACCGTAGGCGTAATATCAAGCCAGCCATACAGCTACATCCGGGGGCGCCTTGGAGTCCTGCTGCTCCAGGCACAAGCAGGGCATAGTTTTTCGACGTACGGGTATCATACGGAGATCGGCTACTACTCGTAGCCTGCCCAATTGTCGTGCCATACCAACTCCGATCTCCATGCGCGCAATACCAACCCAGCCATACCGCCGGGACACGGCGCCTTGCAGCCTTGCTGGTTGCTCCAAGACACCAAGCAGGGCACCACTTTTCGTCGTATGGTACGGAGATTAGCGATCCTGCCCAGCAGAAGGAACCCGAAGAACTCCGACCTCCATACCAGGTTCGGGGTACCCTACGCACAAGCCAAGCCAGCCATACAGCAGGGACGCCGTGAAGCAGCGTTGTTGCTCCAGACACAGGGAGAACATACTTTTTCGTCGTGCATGCCCACATAAGGAGGGCATAGTTTTCGTGGTCAGGCCCGTGAGGCATGGCTTCAGCGGGGGCTACTATGATGACGCCTATAGGCGCGACTCTGCCGGTCGCAGCGGCTCTCGGGAAGTCGGTGGGTACCCTCTTGGGACCATCGACAGCAACGAAGATGGTGTACAATCAGGCATCAAAAGACGGTGAGAGGGATCTTGTAAAACTACTGGTATTTCAAATACGTCAGCTGTGAGTTCGACCGGTTGAGTGGTCAATACTCACATGATCTTGGCAAGCTGCGTGTTACGTTGGCCGCTCGTGCGTGTTCTATGTTTCTCTCCTAATATTATTTCAAATACGTCAGCTGTGAGTTCGATCGGTTGAGTGGTCAATACTCATACTGGTATCATATTTGCAAGCTGCGTGATTTGAAGGGGTCTTCGCGGGCTTTAGCTCCTCGCTTGCTTGGCAGGAGAGATAGATGCCGGTTGACGGCAGGAGTACGCACCGGACAGATGATATCCCTATTCATGATCTATGTATTTCAGGGCAGGTAGATCCCTAGTCAATATGATCTGCATGGCCTAGAGATGATGTTGTCGGGTGAGGGCCGGATTATCTGAATTATCTTTTATTAGCACAAGTTTCCTGGGTTGAATCTGTATTACTCTACACATATCCTGCAACCCCCCCACAAAACATACATCTTAACGACAGATATAGGATCTAGATTATCTAGATCGTAATGCTCTTGTCCCTTGACGGACAGCCGTCAAAGACGTTCCAACAACACAAAACTACCGTAGGGGTTAGGGTCAATAAGGCGGTGGTGCACGTGCCAGAGCAATATGACCGCCTTATTGGCGGAAGCCGCCTTATCCATTCCAGGTTGTGAGTGCAATTCCCCGCCAGGCGCTTTGACCGTCTTATATCGGGATACCGCCTTACTGTTCTCCTTGTGTCGGTCCCCTATGAAACATGCCTGGACGTCACTGAAACCTTCATCGCCTTAAGCGGTGGCATGACATGATATGATAAATGGTTAAATGTCAACCATTATGTGCAGAGCGCTTCTCCCACGCGATGTAGAGAAAGATCAAAGATCTTACTCTCCCACGCGATGTAGAGAAAGATCAAAGATCTTACTCCTCAAATATGTAGGATATTCAATCTTACGCCTCGTATATGTTCACGATGTACGATATGATCTCTTACCTTGCTAGTGCGTTTGGGCGGCGACATGTGTCGGCACATCATGTGATAGATGATAGTTCAACAATTATGACAGAGCGTTTCTCCCGCTTATGTTTTGGTATTTATTGCCTTGGAAGCTCGATGTAGAGAAAAATCCAACAAAGATCCAAGACGGTACGCGCGTCATGTACGTATCTTACCCGTACTTGCACGATTTACCCTGGGCTTGCGTTTGGGCGGTGAACGTGTCGTTGTTTGTACTCAATGTCTGACATTATTCGAATGATATCGTACATGTTATTTTCTTGGTCAGGCGGTGGGTTTGAGACGATATCTTCGAATCCCGTTGCGCTTTTACGGGCGATGGACATCGATCATCCGGTTGGAGCACTCGTGATAGAGGCACTCGAGGTACAGTACAGGACACGTATTAATAAAATCTAAAACGAAAATATGTGGGGAAGAGGAATTTGGAAATGGTTGGCAGAGAGTCATAGGAGAGATGCTACTGGTTTACGGAAGGATATTCGATTTATATCGGAATGGACGGCATCTACGCTATATCGTCGGAGGGCAAAATAAAAACAAACAAATAAAAACAAACTGACCTTATAAAAAACCGAAGTACGGACCTAATAAGAAACAAAAAATACTGTCCTACTACGAAACAGAAAACCTGACCCCGGACGGGTTCTACGATAGAGGTGGCGCTTTTTGGCTTTTTTTGTTTCTGAATAACGGGCCTCTTTAACCCAAAATCGTCGGAAACTCCCTGGTTTTCAGTCCGATTTTTTTGTATACCTAGGCCACATGGGTTTGTTCATCGGGTTGCACTTTCAGTTTACTCATAAATCAGTTGGTGGGTGAGGTTCAGGGCGCCCTAAAGTCAGGATCCTCTATCGTAGCATGTGTCCCCGGCTGGAGTTCTTGCTTGGAGAGGGTGCGTTCCACGCGTCGAACCCGGCGACCCTTTGACGGGCGATCGACATCGAGCACTCGGTTGGATCGCTCGTGCTTGAGGCACTCAAGGTACTGCTGTAAAGGTTGTACTGCTTCAGCTCGGTCGCTCGTTTACAAAAGTTAAGACTCCAACAACATGTTATAGCACGAATTGCCAAAACTACCGTTGGCAGTTTGTCTAGTTTGTGGACATCCTGATTGTAAATTTTTCGCACCCACTAGGTTTGGTATGTGATGGTTTTTCTCTGTCTTGCTGGTAGTTTGTGTATCTCTAGGGTGAAGAACCGGCACGGACTTTGGATGTGCTGGATGTAAAAATAGGTAGAAATAACGATGTCACGTGAAGAACAAGCACACACGCCCGACCAACGTCTACTGACACGAGTTTTGGCTGCGCCGTGTGGGTATTCACAGTTCCTTCTAACAAACAGCAAAAACAATAGTCTCGAATGCGTCCTTCGTCGTCTTTCTACCTCCTCCCCCGACGCGCGTATGCCAGGGTATGGAGGCAGCCTTTGGAACTGGCGTGACCTCTCTAGCCACCCTATGCGGCGCCTTGAGCACAGCTTGTCGACACCTTCAGGAGGAAGGTGTACCAAGGACATCAATGCTGCATGGGTTCCGAGTAGCGGAAGGTATATGCGTGGATGTTCTTAGAGGATTGTCCGTCAGCACAACGCGTATCGCACAAGAGGGTCGTGGTACAACGAACATCGTGGAAGCACGGCAGAGGCACCAAGGTCACGGAGCACGGATATCGGTGGATGCACCCAACAAAGCTGAAAAAGCTTGCGAGCAGAAAACAAGAGACGATACCCGGGCGTCTTGTCGTCATAAAGCATCGGTGGATGAACCCAATAAAGTCGGGGAAGCTTGTCAGCAGAAAGCAAGAGGCGATATCCGCAGACCTGGTCGGCATAAAACAAGAAGAGACGGCACCCGGAGCCCTGTTAGTGTGCCGATGCTGGCGAGTCTCGCGGCTGGATTGCAGCACTGCGCAGGCTGTGAGCAAGCCACAGCCGCCGATCATCACGAAAGGGTGAGCAAACTGGCCATTTTGATTCAAGGGGCCATGACGATAAAAAATAGGATAAATATGGGTTTTTACGGTCATAACCCGTATAGCTCTTGACGCCTTGTGGGGTGGCATAGGGCTTTGGTCAGCAGGGTTTCCTGAGCCAGGCAGTTGTTGTATCTACCGTGAGGTGGTATACGATTTTGCTAGCGGGGTTTCCTAATGTGTCAGGCAGTTTTTGTGTCTACCGCTTAGTTATCGATGCAATTACAGCGCCGATGAAGGCCATAGAAAACATTCAACGGTGCCGGATATAATGTATTCCGTTGAATGGATATCTGATGGGATGTTTTCAACCCACACTTTGACCTCCGTCGCTCCTTTTCGGGAAAAAACAAATACCGTCGTACCAGATAGGTCATTATAAGCTTAGCGTTTGCTACAAGGAGTACCCCACCCCTCTAGCGTTCCTCTGTCGATTTTTTCACGCGTAACAACTGCAATGCACCTCGATTCCCTGCCAGATGAGCCAATTCAAAACGACGATTCAAAACATCATCCTCCGGCAATCCATCCCTGCACAATCTCCTGTCACGCGTATGCTCAGGGACCCCACACCGACGCACCGGGTCCGACAAACTTGTCCCTCCCAGCTACTCTAGCCCTGCAAGCACTAGCCGCGCTACTAGCAACAAACGCCTCCAACCACGGTAGTAACCCCGGTGGTAACTTCGTCCCGGATCTGAAACGGTTGCGCACACGGGTCGTAGTGGGACCGGAGCCAGGGAAAAGCTGTGTTGTGCCGGGAGCAGCAATGATTGAAGTTGCACCATGGGAGAAGGACGCGGTGCAAGACGTGTTCGTCCAGCGGCATTGCACCCGCGAAGCTTGTTCTGGAGAAGGAGACGGGTGAGAGCGACAACACGAGATAATGGAACGGTTTAGCGGCAGAGTAGATATTTGGTGTTTACTGTGTTGTGATGCTTTGGAGTTAGCCCAATAGGACGCTAGTTCGAGGGAGGGAGGCGGGGTAAGAGAAACTCGAGATCAATTGACCTATATCCAGACTGCTCTTTTTCCCTACGATTGTGTTTAGGGTTTTCTTGGATACAGAGCATTAAAATACTATGATGCCATGTTTCCCCCAGTTATTTTACCTTTGTGCTCTTTAAAACGCCCAATTATGTCCAAAATAGTTGCTGATCAAATGGACACAAGGCTAGAGATGATGAAACGTGACCGAAAGCCCACCTGCTCTCTTGTGTTCCGGTGCAGAGTCGTCGAGCCCCTACCACGTGCGATAGCGACGATATCTATCGCCGCTGTGGCAGTCGTGCTTGGGGACGTGTCGGCGACGGCAGGAGCTTCTAGCGCGGCCACAAGCCAGACTCCGGTTACCCAAATCTTGCGGGGAGGAGAGGCGCTGCTGAACCGGTGAGGTCTGGTGCTACTGTTTCCAAACGTGTTTTCAACCCCCATGCCCGTATCCAAACGCGATTTGAGCCCGCATGCTCCAACAACAAGGAACCGTTACAAACGTGCTCCGAACATGCTTGTTTTAACACCGTGGAATCGTTGAGGCGCGATAAATATTGCGCAGGAAGAGCGTCGGAAAACTATGCTCTTTACAGCGCCAGCTCATATATACAAGCTATGCATGCCAGAACCAAACGTGAGCTGCTACTGCTCAGGACCTTCCAAGAGTGACCGTAGCACATTATATTTACATCGACAGATCACACGAGTACTGTAGACGAAAAACGTGAACCGTCACTGCTGTGCGAGACCTTTTTTACATATCGATTAAAAAGACATCTCAGCTACATATAATAACACATCGTATGAGATCGAGAATTTGGTCGAAACCCATCTTTGCAAGTGACATTTTTTACATCAATGGTAAAAAAATCGACACCATGTCGTTCGGCGTATCCCTCTCTCGTTTGCTCCTTGCCGCAGATCGGCGGGCGGTGGCGCTGCCGAGGAATCGTGGGCGGAGGAGAGGTTGCATGACCTAGATCACCTCGGGGTTAACGCTTTGGTAGCTACCGGTGAAGTTTGCGCACCCCTTAGACAGGTGACCAATATGACTACAGTGTACAGTAGTGGGGTGTCCATGGTAAAGAGAAAACGGGCTTAACCTCTTTAGGACCGCGCTCCCGGACTGGGGACACTCTGAGTCTAATTCCAAGTAATTTGTCCCCACACCGGGAGTGCGGTCCTAAAAGGGTTAAGAGCAGTCACATTGGCTTGTCATGTCTTGTGAATCTTATGTTAAAACCTATAGTATGCCCAATCTGAGATAAGAGCGGTGTGGAGATAAGAGCGGTGACACCTGCCTGTTCCGAGGAGCTGTTAAACCGGCCACCCCACTGTCGCTGGCCGCGTGAGCCCCTTTCGGGCCCGCGTGCATATATAGCGACCAAAAAAACGACGAGTCGCACTTTGTTTTTCAAGCGTGGGGTGCCACCATGGCGTGCAGCGGCACAAGTACCACCGTGCATGTCGGACAGCTTTACTGCGCTAGGCGTTGCACTTTTGAGACAAAAAAAACGCGCTGAACCCTCGCAGAACCCCCAAAACCCCTCCCTATACTAAATAGTCCCAACTAATTTGTCCGCTAAAAACGGTTTTCCAGTTGTGAAGGGGCTAACAGTAGGGGGGGGTCACTTCTAGTTTTGTTTTTGCAGTTAATCAAGAGCCGCTCTCGCTCGAGTGGCTGCCGCGAGAGTTTTTTGTTAAGATTAGTGGTAAGCACCGCCGTGGGATTTTTGTTATGCTCCGGCAACAAAACCAGCGCCGGAGTATGTTTTTTTAAAGCCTGTTTTTGAGGGTATACTACATTGATACCGACTTCGGTAGCAAAAGTGGGGGTACTCCACTATAATACCCTACGATCCCTTCACGGTCTTACCATCCATGGGGTGAGAGAAGGAGTTGCAGGCGTCCATCAGACGCTTTGTGCAGCCCAACCTCGACACCTTGTACGGCACCATTCCTAGGCTTGGTACTGTGTGTGCACCCCTTAGACAGCATGACGATTTAGAGGACATTCCTCAAACACGCCTCGACTATATCGATATACCGCTCTTTCGCGAGACAGGCGTTTGCGTTCCGGGGGGAGGGGGGGTACTCATTTCTTGCATAGCCGTAGTCATAAGACCATAGACCCTCGCATCCCTACAATGCCGGGACGGAGCATGTCG
>JBBMKB010087462.1:0-11676 GCA_037833945.1 Alaria marginata
ACCCCCCCCCCCCCCCCGCCGGCTCGCAAAGACGCCTACACTACTGCTGCTGCTGCAGTGCGTCCGTCAAGCAGTGTGGATTGAGGCCGGCATCAGCACGCGAGATTCGAGACGATCTTGGGTCAGGGGATTTGCGGTTGTGACACAGTCGACCCAGTCGGTACATAACAGCTGGTACAGATTAATCCACCCACAAATATGTTTCCAGTCAATGGCGAAGCAGAGAACCAAGTACCCCTGGTATCTTTTATTTATGCTGTGACAGATCGAGAATTTCGTCGAAGCTCATCCAGCATTTGCAAGCCGCGTGTGTGTGTGTGTCATCTGATTCTTCCACCATCACACGTGCAACGGAGTGTGTGGGATACAAGGTACGTGGTAATACTACGATAGACAGGTCTGTGACTTCCCTGTGGGTGATGATGGATACTGCTGTAGTATCAGGATCAACACAGATAGATGACGATTGTAAGGACTGCGGTCACCGAAGAATCTTGGGTGACAAAATATATAGGAAAGGCGCACGAAGGCTATACCTGTACGCTCAAAATGAAAAGGCACCACCCCCTGCCCACGCTGACTATCTGGTACGATATGAAGTCGCCGGGATACTGCTACGAATCCACAGCGCTGTTCGCGAGAACACAACGGTAAGGATACTTGCACTAACTGTACAGTAGTCAGTAGTAACCACATGGCAGCAATCAGCAGAGACGAGGTCTCACCTAAGTCCTCGCGAAGCACAGCAGCAGCAGCAGAAGACCTTGCGGAGAAACCGGCTGGATCTCGTCGATGATGACTCGACTTGGGGTTGTACCGCAAGTAGGCCCAGCCGACGCTATACTCACCCTGAAGTCCAAGCGCAGCTTGGGTCAAGCTCGGGTCGGGAGGAGGTCTCGTGCAATGCGCGAGGTGCTTCCCACGGCTTGTTTTGACGTCAGCGCTCGATTTTACTGGACGTGGGGCGGCCTATATATAGCTCGACAGCAGCAGCAGCAACAACAGCAGTGGCCTGCAGTGGCAGGGCTTTCTCTCTGTTTGCGGTTCATGCGGCAGCACGACAGCATGCCCTCCATCACCCACCGAGGGCCTCGATCGGCTCATATTTGAGTTTAAATTTTTCGAGAAAGGAACGACTTGTCGTGACTATAGGCGACAGATCTACGATTTCGCGACAGGTCTACCATCTAAGATATATGATCTACGGTGAAATCTACGGCTTTTCAAGGTGAAAAATCTAGAAAAATCCAGAATCCTAGAGCATCCCGTGTCCCCTACCCAGCATGCAGAATAATATCTTGTCAAAACCTTCCCCTTTTGACCCCAAAAGCTGTGAGTTGACATCAGGGGTTCTCAGTCCCGCTGCCCAGTTTGCGGCACCATGAGCCGCTCACTGGGTTCCACCCATGTCAGGGCATCCGCTGCAGGCTCGTTCGCTCCTCTGGCGAGCGAGGACTGCGAGAAACAACACCAGCAGCCGAATTTTCCTCCCGTGTCGTCGCCAGATGGATCAGTTTTGTTCTTGGAGAGGCTGCGCAGGTAAGTTTTCAGTCAGAAGGAGGGAGGGAGGGAGGGAGGGGCGCAACAGGCAGACGATGGAAGCAATCAACTTCCGGTGCTCTAACGTGTGCTCAGGCGTGCCCTGCGCCGGGCTTGTCTCGAGCTGGCGAAGTGGTTGGGTACCGGCACCGGGCGTTGTGTTTGAGATGATACTCTGCGCAACCGTACCGTTAGCGTATTGAACAAACCAAACTGTGACTTGCCGTGTTCAACTTTGGGCCTTCAACTTTACAGCAGTTCAGTTCAAAGTCGTCGATCGATTGTTTTCGGTTGAACCTGTGGCAGCTCAATTTGCTGCGTGCTGTGTGCTTGTGCTGTGTGCTGCTGTGTGCTGCTGTGTGCTCTGGGTGATGCTGTGTGCTGGGCGATGCTGTGTGCTGTAGGGCTGCTGCTGCTGCTGAGTGCTGCTGCTGGGTGCTGCTGCTGGGTGCCGCTTTGTGCTGATATTTGTGCCGTGTGCTGCTGTACTCCTCTGGTGTGGTGCTGATGTGTGCCGCTGTTTGCTGGTGTGTGCTGGTGTGTGCTGCTGTGGCTGTTTGCTGGTGTGCTCTCTGCTGTGTGCTGTGTGTTAATTGTGTCCTCTGGCAATGTGGTGAACGTGCTATTAATAGTCCAGAGGGTTGGTGCGAGCCGCTGTTAAGCAGGCTCTTGAGCTTCGGTCAGAAGAAACGACTGCTGTATGATGTTGAAAGATGGCTCTCTGGAGAAGGCAGAAAACGAGAGTGAACCCCCCGAAGGCGAGAGCGAACCTCCGAAGGGAAGGGGGGAGCATCTCACTCAGCGTTCTGCTACAACGCACACCTACTATTGATACTAATAATAGCACGTCTAGACTTCCACACGTTCTCCGTACTGTTCTCTAGAAAGTTGCGCTCCCCGACGCTCGACGTACCGAGTGCTGCTCGCGAGAGATATTCTTACTGACGACATGTTTGTGCCGCATTCTTCTAGACGTTCCAGTAGAGCTTACAAACTTATTCGAGAACATGGTTGAGGCACACTTTGTACAAGACGGACGGAACTATCCCTACATTGGTTGACCGGGGTTGGTTGGGGTTAGGAGGTACCCCCTCGGGGTGTGTCTTTACTACACCAAAAAGGCATTGGAACATTGGAACGCTTGGAACCGAAGAACGGAATAATTTTGGGGTCGCTGCTGATTGGTTATTAAATCGAAGGTTTTCTTCTTTCGAGAATGATTTGAGTGATCAACGTTGAAGAGCATGCTGCACATTGTCGGAGGGCAAGCATCATAATAATAGATTTCTAACGCTCCCCCCACCCTGTATTTTTTGGAAGAAGGAGAACATGTCCCAGAGAAGTTTATCTTGTTGAGCAGAACCGAACGGCCCGCATGGAACGAGATTTACGGCATCTGATTGGTGATGGGAGTGTTGCTTGACGTTCCGCCTAATTCTCTCAGGATATTCCTATTCGTTTTCCGCTGCATTTCTGGGTACTGCTGTCTAGATGACCGGATTGCCATGTCTGTGCTTGAGTAGCACTACATTCTACCGAGCACTGGCTATAGACGACGATGTTATTCACCTGCAGCTCGTTTGGCGACTGTCTACGTACTGATGTAGCCAAGTCCATACCACTATCACTGTGTGCGTCTGCTGTACTACTGTGTGCGTCTACTGCTGTGTGTTGCTGTTCTGTGTGCGCCTGCTGTGTGCTGCTCTGTGTTCTATTGTGTGCTGTGTGTGTGTCTACTGCTGTGTGTGCTGTGTGTGTCTATACTGCTGTGTGCTGATGTGTGCTGCTCTGTGTTTTTGCTTTGTGCGTCTGCTGCGTGTGTGTGCGCCCGTTGTGGCGACAGCTCGAGAAGGTTCACTCTGGTCCTATTCACGGTGGTGGTGGTGCTGCTGTTCTCCGACCAGTGCCTCATGTCCCCCAACCTCTCCGCCATCGCCGCTGAGTTCGGCTTCTCGGATGCGGTACGTACTTCTCGCTCCAAAATCCTAATCCTGACGGGTGCTACGGTAGAGGTATTAATACTACTATTAGTATAGCACTTTTTGGCTTTTTGTTTCTGAATGACGGGGCTCCTTAACCCGAAATCGTCGGAAACTCCTTGTTTTTCAGTCAGATTTTTTTTTAATATCTAAGCCATGGGTTTGTTTGTTCATGGGGTTGCGCTTCCAGTTTACTCAAAGTCAGTTGGTGGGTGAGGTTCAGAGCGCCCTAAAGTGAGGATCCCCAGAAAGAAGTGGGCGCGCCTCTATCGTTGCATGCGTATCCTCGATTGTTTTGGTACACGATGATGATATCAGACCTTTCTAGGACTGCAGAGGGGAAATATGCCGATAATGTGTGACAATTGCTGGTACAGCTTCGACGAATTGGCCCGAAGCGGCCCGGTTGCTTGGGTAGGGGGTGTGAAGTGGGGCGTAAGAAGCTGTACAACGCAAGCGCGCCATGGTAACACTTCCCTGCGTTGCTAGGCGGATGGGATGGTCATTTTCGGCGCTTCTCGGTTTCTTTGTGCGCTACTATGCACGGGTGGGCGTGCTTGATGTATTTGGGGTAGAAATAAAACGTGGTGAAAATAGCAAAGAACAGCAACAACAAGGAGAACAGCAAGGAGAACAACAACAACAACAACAACAACGTATACACCATGCAACCCATGTGGCATACCACTGCTGTAGCAACTCGCCAGTGGTCATGGCCACGTTGTTCTCATGTGGTGCTCACGATATTTTACGGCGAAAAACTATTATTTCACTCCCGCCCTCCCGATGTTACACGTATAATACGTACCAGGTATCACATATCATACAGCAGTAGTACGGGACGCCTGCTAGACTGTACTGGTATCTCACTAACCAGCTTCTTTGAAGCCGGGTGCGTTCAACACTAACTTCGGCATAACGAGTCCTGACTATCTTATTTTCCTGTAAATCTGCGCCTGCCTTTTTTTAGTGTTCGTTGCATTTTAAGTAAAAACAGTTGTCCTGCATGCATCATACCAGGTACTGTATATCTTCCTGCGGTACATCAAAAACCGTCACAGTTCAAACCGTTACAACGCCACAACGAGGGCGTTGACAGTTGAAAGCACCAACCGACACAATACAATCCCTCCCGACACGAACCGACACAACCCAAACAAACAAACCGTCACAACAAGGAGAGTTGCAACAACCCACAGCTGACGTGTTTTTTTAGCTTTTTTTTTGTGCTGTTTTCCTAAAACGCACGTGAAATATAGAACACGCGCGGCCGACGTATCACGCAGCTTGCGAAGTTGAAGTTGAAGTTGAAGTTGATATTGACGGCTCAACCAGTAGAGACTCACAGCTGACGTAGTTGTCACAATGACGAGCGAATGCGAGTTTCTAATCTTGACGGCGCCTAAAAAGTAACGACCCTGAAAGCGTCCCTCGACGACCAGCGCACACAATTAGACGACAGTTATACACGTCCTGCTCTACGAGCTCGTATTGCAACAGCGAGTATCTTTTTACTTTTGGTAAAAGCGCGAACCGTCACAAGGCGAACGGACACAACACGAACCGTCACAACACGAACCGTTACTTAGTACGAGCAAATGCGAGTTTCTAATCTTGACGGCGCCTAAAAAGTAAGGACCCTGAAGCGTCCTCCGACCACCAGCGCACACAATTAGACGACAGTAGTTACACACGTCCTGCTCCACGAGCTCCTATTGTAGCAACATCGACTATATTTTTACTTTTGGCGTAAGCACGAACCGTCACAACACGAACGGACACAACACGAACCGTCACAATACGAACCGGTACGACACGAACCGTCACAACTAAAACACATTTTTTTCAACACGGAGCGTTACATATTATACAACACGAACCGTTACGACAGGAGAAGGACCGGAAGTTGGGGGGCGACATCGCTATCGCCTTTTTCGGATTCGGGGCTCCGGCGTCGCTCTTTGTCGGCTGGCTTGCGGACTTTGTGGACAGGCGCAAGCTGTTCGTGGCAATCGTTCTGGTGGGGGAGATGGGGGCACTTTCGACGGTCTTCGCAACAACCTATTCTCAGGTATGCTTATCGGTATTAGTGGTGATGGATATCGGAATTGTTCGTGATGGATATCGATATATATCGAATATCCTCCCGTAAAGCAGTATCATCTTTCCTATGACTCTCTGCCAACCATTTCCCACTCTCCCTTCACCATTTCCCATATCGGTATTAGTGGTGATGGATGTCGGAATTGTTCGTGATGGATATCGATATGTACTAGCGATGGGCATCGATCGATACCGATGAGCGAAAAATCGTATCGGTAAGGGAGACGGGGGCGTTTTCGACGGTCTTTGCAACAGCAGCCTATTCCACGGTATGGATATCGGTTTTAGTGGTGATGGATAATTGTGGTGACGAATATTGATTCGTATGATGGATATCGATATTGGTATTATACAGGGCTTTCCTCGGGATTTTTCCCGTTGTGAAAATCCACCATGCCTAAACACTAGAGGTAGTGCCTCGCCGATGGGGAGCGTCGTGGTGGGGTGCTGCAAATAACGTAGTTACGACACATATGTACGACATTAGTCTGAGTATGCTGCGGGTGCACCACCAGTATACCACGAGCAACGGTTCGTTTTGGCTACACGATCGCTTCAGTGGTAGCCCTACACTATGCCTAAATACTATTAATAGAGGTAGTTCCTCGCCGATCTGAACAGGGTGCTGCATCCGTGGCGTGGTGATGTAAAAGCGTATTTACGATACCGGTGCCGCAAATAAGCTATATTTGCGACACCAGTCTGACTATGCTGCGGGTGCACCAAGATACCACATATCTCCTCGAGTAACGGCCCGTTTTGGCGACATGATGGGTTCAGTGGTAGCCGTACACCATGCCTAAACACTAAGGATGGTGCCTCGCCGATCCAGGGCGTGTGTCGCAACCGTGGCGTGGTGTTGTAAAAAAGTATTTGCGACACCGGTGTCGGAAATAAGCCTTATTTGCGACACCAGTCTGAAGTCGCTGCAGGGGCGCCAGGATACCACATATCTATTCGAGTACTTGCTCGTTTTGGCTACGCGATAGCTTCACCTATGGCAGTGTGCTGCCGACCCACGACGTGTGCCGCAACATGGCGGGGTGTCGTATATAAGAGTTTTTTACGACGCCGTGTCGCAAATAAGACTTATTTGCGACACCGATCTGAACATTTTGCGGGTGCTCCAAGGTGCCAGATATCTCCTCGAGTACTGCACCGTTTGGGCCATGCGATAGCTTCAATGATGGCCCAGCACCATGCCAGCACAGCCCTGGTGGGCGAAGCCAATCCGGGTTGCGTGCCGCGAACGTGGTGCGGTGTCGCAAATAAGAATTTACGACACCGGTGTAGCAAATAACATTACCCCAATAGTAATAGTATTGGTACAATACTGATGGGTATCGATATCGGAAGTGATGGATATCGATATTGGCAGTGAAATGGATATCGACGTAACTATAGTAAATAGTGAGATGGCGGACTTTGGGGGCAGGCCCGAGCAGTTACGTAGTGGCGATCGTTCTGGTGGGGGAGATGAGGGTGCTGTCGACGGTCTTCGCAACCACCTACTCCCAGGTACTGTATGAATATCGGTATTATTAATAGTGGTGATGGATATCGGTATTATTTATAGTGGTGACGGATATCGGTAATATTAGTAGTGGTGATGGATACCGGTATTTGTGGTGATGGGTATCGATATATATAGTATGATGCCGATAAACGAAAAATCGGATCGATCAGTGAGACGGGGGGCAAGTTTCGACGGTCTTCGCAACAACCTATTCCCAGGCACTCGTATATATATTACTGGCAGTAGTAATGGATATCGGTATTGGTAGTGATGGATATCGAGATATGGTCGTGATGGATATCGGTATGTGGTAGTGATGAATATCGATATTTGTAGTGAGATGGTTTTCGATATTGGTAGCGATGGACACGATAATAGAGCTTACCACTTATTCGAAAAAAGGGCATAGGCGAAGGGGAGGTTTCCTATATTGGTTTGATTGGGATACGGTTAGGACTAGGGTTAAGTACAATCCAAAGTGTTGCTGTTGTTGTTCTCACATTAACTCGCAGAAATCAAGTCCGTGGTCACAGGACAGGTTCCAGTCATTCTGGAGTGGAAGAATACCCCAGGGAAAAAATATAGAACAAACCAAAAGTGGTACACGTATACCTGGTATATCATACGTAGCTGAAGCAAGTCGTACATCCGCCAAAAAACAAATAAAGCTGAAATCGGAAGTCAGTGTACATACGTATCAGGCCCGTACTGGTACATACGATTCAAGACTCCCAGTGTATAATATGTCAACCATTCTCTCGATTATGTGGTAAGGTACCCTCCTCTGAAGTCGCAAAGGGGATGTACAGTAGTGGGGCCTGTATAAGGCGGTTCGAATAAGGCGGTCACCCGATATAGGGCGGTTGAAATCGGTTGACACGACTGTAAGTCTGAGTGCAACTGCCTCTATGAATAGGGCGGCCCCTCGATATATGGCGGCCAAAATCCCTTCGCACTATACCGCCTTATATAGGCCCCACTACTGTAGCTCTCTCACCACTGAAAAATGTGTCCCACCCTATTCCCAAGCAACTTGTCTGCACTTCTCAAGAGGTTAAACGGTATAAAGGGATAACGTGTTCCGCGGGTTAGTTATATATGTGCGTCCCGTTTGCCCTCTCCCCCACATGCGATGCCTGCCTGGTCGGTGAAAACCCGACGTGCTCCGTTCCGGCATTGTAGGGATGCGAGGGTCTATGACCTTAAGACTACGGGTATGCATGAAATGAGTACCCCCCCCCCGTCGTCGTCGTAACAGCTATACTGGACGCGGGCTTTGACTGGGATTGCCATCGGAGGAGGTATGCCTCTGGTCTTCTCGATCATGGCCGATCTCGTGGGGAGTTCTAGACGGACGGAGGCATCTGGTGCGATAGGCATTGCCATCGGCGCCGGCCAGGGGATGGGGCAGGTGACACTCCCTGCCACAAGCTATGATTTGTTTTTGGTTTTATTTACTTTGGCCTTTCGCGCCATTTTCTCGTATTTTTATGGACGTTAATTTTAGACTTGTCGTAGTGCAAGCAACCTTTGTGATACAAACGCCGATAAAAACGCCGAAAAAATGTTCAAGTAGTGTCTGTCCTCGAAACGTGGATGAAATATCTACTCCTGTACAATGTGTTTGATACCACCACCACCACCACCGCCGCCGCCGTCGCGTTGCCGTTGCCGCCCTCTCCCTATCGCGCCTGCAGCTAGTGGCGGGGTTTGCGGGACAAGGCACTAGCCTGGGTTGGCGGCTACCGTTTCTGCTGGTGTCGCTGCCGTGCCTCCTGCTTACCGTGCTCGTGTTGGTCGCCACCAGGGACCCACCCAGAGGAAGGTGACGTTACGGCTAACAAGGGGGATAACGCTACTGCTAGCAATAAAGCCAGCGCAAGTGTTACGGATTACGCTATTTGTTGTGAAATCCTGCCGACTCGCAGCCTTACGGATCATGCTATTTTTTTTTTTTGTGTCCTTGAAAACGCCCAAATATGCCGAAATTATTGCTAGAATAACGGATATGAGCCTATCGCTATTGCCGACAATACCGATAACGCCATTGCTAATGCTACTGCTACGGCTAACGCTCATGCTAACGCTAATGCTAACGATATTGCTAACGATACTGCGATATTGCTAGCGATATTGACAAAACGATATTGCGATGTTGCTGACTGCAAGTGCAACCCGATGAACAGACCCACATGACCATATGTAGGTATACACCAACAAATTATATATATATTTTTTAAATGGCTTTCCGAAGATTTTGGGTTAAGGAGCCCCGTCGTTCAGAAAAAGCTTCAGCCAAAACGTGCTGTACTAATACCTAGTCTAAATCAGCACGCGTTCTATGCTAGCGCTACTGCTAACGAAGGGTGTTGACGCGTTCTACGATATAGGTATCACTTTTTGGCGTTTATATTTTCTGGATGACGGGGGCTCCTTAACCCCTTTACAACTGGAAACCCTTTTTGGGGACAAAATTACTTGATAATAGTATAGGGACGGGGATCGGGGTTCTAAAGGGGTTAACCCAAAACCGTCGGAATGTCATTCTATTTTTGCCATAGCTTTTTATGTATAGATGGGCCACGGGTTTGCTGATCAGATTTCACTTTCAGTTTGCTCAAAAGAAGAGCATCTTGGGTGACTTACTAATAGTATAGAGCTCCTCAAGTGAGGACCCTCAGAAGGCAAATAGCCTTAGAAGGCAAATACTATTAATAATGGTGCACCTTTATCTTAGAATGCGTCTGTTCCAAGACCACCCCACCGGTGTGTTAAACTACCTACATACAAAAATGCGTTATTTGTAGCGCGAGACCACCCCATCGCTATGTATTGCTACAGTCGAGGTCCCTCTATGGTGCGGTTTATATAGTGCGGGTGGAAATCGCTTGGCACGAATGTTGCCGCCCATACTAAAACCTATATGTTTCCCAATTCTATATATTGGGGGTGCCCGCTACAGTGCGGGTAATATCGCTTGGCACATACCCGCACTATAGAGGGACCTCGACTGTACCTACAAAATTGCATTATTCGTGAAGTTCGTTTTTCGGTCGGCTTACCCGGCGAGGTGGCATGGGAGAGAGGTGTGACGCCTGCACCACTCTCCGTCCTATCATACCTATGTAAGTGAGTCATCCCACGGTAGGGATGCAGCAATAATAAGTTTCTGAGCTCCTGACATGAGGAGCTCAATATCATCACCCGAAACATGACCCCCAAGATTTTCGTTCGCGCAACATTACACCAGATCAACATTTCTATCCGTTAGTCCTAAAACAAATGCTTCGAAGTACACTCGTACAATGATCATACCAACTGGTAGGTAGGTCCTCACTTCAGGAGCTCAACCGGTCAGGATCGTTTGGCCCCCAAAAGTACAACCCCTATATACCGTGGGATGACTCTAATATATGTTTTGCCTTTGCTCCTGTACCGGGCTCGTGGTGCGGCAGACTGGAGAAAGGGCTCCAGGAGCACTTCGAAGCGGGGGGGGAGTACACGGAGCGACCGAGCTTTCGGGGCCTGCGTCTGCTCGCAAGCAGCCCGACCGTGGTGATGGTTCTGATCCAAGGGGTGCCAGGCTGCATCCCGTGGTCGGTGAGGGTGTCAGGGATAAACCTCACCGTACGAGTAGCCTCCACTAAAAAGTCGATTCTCCCCCATAGCTATTTACGGGTAAAACATAGTTTGTAAGACCTACGGTAGACACAAAAACCTATATGTTTCTCTATTTTTACGACCAATATTTGGTCCTATTAACTACGTTCCCCCGTAATAGGATATATGTACCAGCAGTAGGATCCAGCTTTTTTTAGTATATAATAAAAAAAAGTAGTCATGTTTTTGTTGTTTTTTTCTGTTTTTTTTAAACTGCCGATCATTGTTTTTTGGTAAAAATCGACTCTCCCATCACTAGGATATGTACCAGCAGTAGGATCCAGCTTTTTTGAGTATTTCGTCATGTTTTTTTTTTTCGTTAACTGCCGATCATTGTTTTTTTGTTTTTACTTTTTTTTCTGGCCGAATCATATATCCCCGACAACATTTGCCATTTGTACCGTACTGGGGAGGGGGAAGAAGAGCCTGATTAGTGATCCTGGGTCTGAGTTACGTCTAGGGAGAGAGAAGGAGAAGGAGAAGGGGAAATAAAAAGTGCGAAGATATATATAGATGGGATGAGCAAAACAAACAAACATAAAACGTTCGTCGCTTACGAGCATTAGGGGTAAGGTTTACGCTGAAGGGTTAGGCAGGGGCACCCGATAACCCGAGAAAACGGCACCGCACTCGCCACCGTATCGGAATGGAACCAATCTACTGGTGGGTCTTGATTTCTGTAAACGATCAAAATCAAAAACAAACAAAAAATGGTTGGTTGTAGTATGTTCCCCCGCCCTGTCTGGGTTTCGGAAATAGGAGTGGGGGTTGTATAATACCAGGTATATACTTTTGGTTTGTCTTATTTTTTCCCCTGGGAGGGGTATTCTTCCACTCCGGAGTGACTGGAGCCTGTCCTGTGACCACGGACTTGATGAT
>JBBMKB010087484.1:0-11674 GCA_037833945.1 Alaria marginata
ACGACAAAACAGTTACTGTTTTGAGCATCCGACTGTCAGTCACCGCACTGTGCGCCTTGAACTTGTTTTTGGGCTTTTAGAGGATGTAATCTCAAAAGGAGCGATCACGCGTGTGCGACAAACTACCTGCTGTGTGTATTTGGTCGTGATAACGGTCACGGGGGAGGCGCGTTGCCAAGTGCGAGCGTTTTTACAAAGCACGGTACCTGGTACGTAGCAAGCGTGGTATCGCCCAGAATGAAATGAGAGACCGCTTTTGTTTTGCTGTTGTTGCATCGTCCTGTTTCTTGACGCGCGCAAAACCCCGAGAGCTCAGAGCTAAGCCAGTAGTCTACGCACGTACCACCGGTATTGCCAGCATGGGTAGAGCTGTCTCGTGTGCGGTGCGCATTTTGTAGACGGGTTTTCTGAAGCGATGTACATACTGATGGACTGAGCACGCACTTGGCTCCCCCATCGACGTATTTTAAGGCCCTTGCTCTTCAGAACTTGTAGCGTTATTTTCCTATTCCTCAGGCTTTAAAACTGCTGTTTACACGTTTTGAAAGGCGCGTGACTCAACGATTAATGTTCTTGTTTTTTTAATATTATTATAAAACACCCGCTTTAGAGCATTTTGGAGGAAAATTCGTAGCTCGTACGGAAGTGCTGAGACACACTACCGACAGAGCTCTGGTAGTCCGGCGTTTTTGTCATATTTGTGAAGCCTGAATTAATCCCGCAGGGCAACGATTCCTCCATGGATATTCGCTGCTCTAGCTTAACCCTTGATACCACCGCAAAAATGATCCTACACTATTTCCAAGCATTTTCCTCCCGAAATGTGGGTGCAATTCTAAAGGGGTTGGCCCACTGCACCGTAACTAAAAGGTATACGCCCCACCACCCACCACAGTTGGGATACAAAAATAATCCCATATACACAAAAGCACAACATCAACACAACACGCGCCGGAAAACATCAGGCACGAGAAAGCAACGGCACAGGACACCAACAAACGATTTCGTATCCTTCCCCCACTTAAAGGACAAAAAATCGCCGTCTGTACGCCAATCGCGCGAGAGACCTCATCATCCGCCAGCAATATGGGGCGTACAGCAGAATATTTGAGACCTTCGCATTGTCGTAAAATCCGCTAAAGAACGCCGCATGACTACGATTCGTTGACGGAATATTCCTGCTCCAGCTGGCTCTAGCTGACCGCCACAGCACCGTAGCGACGAAAAATTATCACCGTAATTGGAACTTCTGCTCCTCTGCACGCAAAGAGCAGCACAACACGCGCTGGTAAACACTCGGGAAAATAACGTAACGGCGCGAGAAAAAAAACACGGATGATAAGTTCTTCGCTCAGTTAAAGAAGAAAAATGAGTTATCGTTCGTAAACAAATCGCACGCGAGCCCCCAGTGGGTTGCAGTTGTCCGTCAATAAGATGGGGACGTGCAGCAAACCCTGGGCATAACACAGCGCCATAACTACGAGAAAACGTCACCGTAATTAGAATCGTTGCCGCTGTGCAAGCAAAAAAAGACCAGCACAACACGCGCTGGTAAACACCCAGCAAATTAAAGTAACGGTACAAGACAAAACCCACCGAATTTACATTATGTGCTCACTTACAGGAGAAGAAGACGTCGCCGTCTGTAAACAAATCGCTCGCGAGCCCGTAGTGGACCGCAGTCACCCGCCAATAAGATGGGAACGTGCAGCAAACACTGGATACTACAGTTGTTATACGGATGGGCTCTACCCCCTGCCACGTTGGCCAATACGTTTGGTTCTAGAACGTCATTCCACACAAACAAAATAAACCTACTGCTCTCACGACAGTCCGCAAGGCGTGACAGGCAACACCAAAATGCCGATCCGAACCGAGAATGTTCCGCCATTATCCAGACCCACCCCCCCAAACCCCCTCCTTCACAATGGCGTGCACGCAATGGCTAAGACACCATAAAAGCGGCGAGAACCCCCCACCCCCCCGCCCCCTCCTCAAAATCAGATATTGAAACCTCCCAGCGCTCCCAACCGTTTTGCTCGTGCGTGGTACACCTTACATCGGCGACAAAAGCACATAAAATTTGCATGCTAGTAACACCTGTGTTGTCCAGGCTTGCTCGGAGGCAAACTTCACACTTTTAATACTGCGGAAATTGACCAACACAAATTCCAAGCACTTTGTCCCCGAAAAGTGCGCGTAATTTTAAAGGGGTTAGTTGACCGGCGCTGTTCTATTTCCGAAACCATGCTCAGCCCTTTTACACTTGAAAAAATGAGCCCATTCTAACTAAAAGTGGTATGGCCCAAACACGAGGATGTACTGTACCTGGTAGTTCTAAAGGAGACAATAAACGACACGCCCCCAAAAGAAGTAGTGTACACAACAAACGCCCACAAGAGGCGGGGATGAGGTCGTGCCTGATGCATTTATCGCCGTTCCGCACACATCTGCTGTGAATACCCTGGCCATGGGCCCGCATATCGCAAAAAAGTGAGGGTCGGTACCGTCTTATCTGTCTAGGCCATCCTTGCACGCCCCGACTTGCGGTATGCACGGCAGTCTCATGCAATGCTTGCGATCGACGTACCCCCCTCGCACAAACAGCTCATCATGCTGCCCAACATGAACGGCTATTTTCAGCCTACTCAAGAACCAACCGGTGCGCAACATCACCACACATAATTGATAGCAATAAAGTAACGGCATACGGCATGTTTACTCCCTTCTCGACGCCAATGATCGTATACATGCCTGCTCACATAGACACCACCTCTGCTAAGCACACACGCTCGAAACACCGTGATGAGGGAGGGGACTGCTGCACGTGACTCGCGTGGCAAGCGCAAGTCCCCTCCGCCTCGGCATGATCTCCCTACGTTTGGAGCCCTCGCTGAACGTTTAGCTTCTATTTCTGAGGTGGCCCTGTGATATGGAGGCTGTCTACCACCTCACCCCCCTGTTTCGCGCATAGACCAGTGCTCAAGGTCTAACTGTACTCTTTTCGTTCGACGTGGGAGGTGGGGGTGATAAGAACCCAACGTGGCTCGAACAAATCCATCAAGCCGTCCACCACAACTCTATTTTTTTTTCATTTCGTCGATAGATTCAACTCGGTGTGTCGTCATTTTGGACGATGAATGCAACCAATCGAGTCCACCTACTCGTACCCCCGAGACGGAACCTTCCCGTCGCGCCACATATACCGCAATTGATTGGAGCATGGAAAATACAATGCTCGTTTGTCCTCACGGTCCTCGATTACCCGCGCAAGGGCTGCACGGTGAATTCGAAGAGAACGACGCCGTTTGGCGTCCGCGAGGCAGGTCCGGATTGCCGTCTCCTGCCTCTGTCTCTCTTCGAGGACCACCCTCTGCTGTTCCAGAACAGCTGCAGCCCTGGCCTTTTCTACGCGAGCAGCAGCAGCCTCGGCTTCTTCCTCGACCCGCTTAGCGCGCGCCTGGCACGCTGCCTGTGCTCGAGCGTGCGAGTCCCAAATCGCCTCCCTCTGCTGACGTTCGAGGGCCAGCATCTTCTCGTCCCGGGCGGCAGCGGCACTCTTATCCCTTTCTTCTTCGAGGAGTGCTTCTTTCTCCATGGCGAGCGATGCAAAGGCTTCTTGCACTGAGGTGCGTACGGTAACTTTCTGAAGGTAGCGTGCCTCCTCCTCCTGAGGCGTCGCCGCCTCCTCCAGCGTCAGCTGACCGAGCCAGCCCGAGAAGGCGCTGTCCACCTTTGTCGTTGTGGAAACGCAGCCGGCCGGTTTCGAGTTGATCTTGCCCATCTGGAGGGTTTTCTCCAGGCGTTCCTGGGTGCTACTGTGGACAGCTTTACGGCAGCGCATGGCCTCCTCGTTGCTAGCCTCGCCGCCGAGGGTGAGAGCCTGCATGCCTCGGTGCAAGGCATGATCAATGCAATCTGACTGCCGAAGTTTTTTGCCGGCGGTCAAACAGTTTGCCAGATACTTTTTCGCGGCTGTGCGCTCCTCTGCATGAGGCGTGGCAGACATGTCGCTCAGCTGCCACAGCGCAATTGCTTCGCTCAAAGCGTCCACTTCGGACCACTGGTTGGCTCCCTGTGGTCGTGTGAGCGTTTCCGCCGCTGCCGTTACCGCCGCCGCGTTGTGGCGGGTTTCACGCCGTTCCTCGGGGGTGGCGCCAACGGTCGCCTCTAACTCCGCGCGGGCATCTGTAGCTGCCTTTGCCTTCGCCTTCGCGAAGATCACGGCAGTGTCGTTCAGCCATGTATCCTTAGCCGCCGATGCGGCCTCGAGAGTGTAACTACTCGGCGCGAAAGGTTTCGCGGTCACCGATAGCATGGATTTGGTTTCGCCCGCCCGTTGGGCACGCGCTTCCGCTTCCTCCTCCACCTGCCCAGCGGGCAGAGTAGTTGCTGCCGCCGCCGACGTACCGTCTCCCACTGCATTTTTATGTCCTCCACCTCGAGTACAGCTTGTGGCCATGGTGGAGGGGCTCACTGTCAACGATGAGGCCTCGGTTGTGGAGTCGGAAGGAAAGAATGGCATTGCCGTTGCCGATAGGGCCGACATACCGTCAACCACCGCGTTGGAACGCGTTTGTGCTTCCTCCTTCCCAGAAGACAGAGCATTCACTGGTGCTATCACCGCGTCTGAGCGAGGGGCCGATGTGCGGACCTCGTTGTCCGCGTTCGGACACGAAGAGGCGTGTTTTGGGAGTGCTCGCTGGTGGGCGGTGGATACGGGAAGTGATGTAGTCGCGGTCGTGGTCACAGCGGAGTCCGATGAGTCCGTGTCAGCCCACAGTATAGAAAAAAATGTCATCCCTAAGTCTGTCAAGGCGAGGCGGGAACGTTTCGTGGGAGATGGGCACAGTGGTCAAATACAAGCGCTTGGCTCATCGCGATGGTACAGGCAGTTAAAACACAACGCGCACCTACTTTTCCCAAAACCCCACACACGTAAGGGCGCACGCTCATGGCTATAACTTGAGCCACGCCGTTCAAACCGTCAGTAGGTGGAAAGAGCCCTGAGCCATGGTTTCTTCGCGGTGGTCTATGCTTCGTCAGATAATCCACGGGAAGATTGTCCATCTCCGCCGTCAAGATCAGAGGAAGAACAATTCCCGAACTCACCCGGCGTCTGTGGTGGTGTCGGGCCTGCGTTGCCGACCTCACCGTCATTTACATCATCCCCTACTGTGGTTGTCGGCGATACAGAAGGTGATGGTGTCGCGGACTCCACGGCGGTGGTGGAGATATCCACCACGGGCTCCTCGTTCCACAGGCGACGCAAGTCGTCACCCGAATCTGTTAGCGAGGGGCGGGGGCGTTTGATGGGAGATGGGCAAGGTGGTCGGATGCAAGCACTCGATGCATCGCCACCGCACGGGCAAGAGGGAATCAGCGCACGTATTTTTCGAAAAGAATATACACGCGCGCCGAGGGCACGCTCCTAACTACAATTGTAACCACGCCGTTCAAGCCATCAGTAGGCGGGACGTGGTTTGCTCCCGGTGGTATATGCTTCGGCAGACAAACCACGGAAACATAGTCCGTTCACGCCATCAATACCAAAGAAATAAAGGTTCCCGAACGCACCCACTGTTGACGGAGAAAGAGGGAGTGCCGCATTGTCGGCCTCGCCTTCATCGTCGCCTTCTCCAACCTCCGCCACCGCGGCAGTACCGGGTGACGGCGGTTCCGTTGTGTATTCGTCGGGAGAAAGCATTTGAGCCGCTTCAAAAAAGTCTCCGAAGGTCAAAGTCATCGGAAGATCGCCAACATTTTTGTTGCTTGCCGTTGGTTCCACGGGCGCCGACAGAGGCGCTGTCTCGCCCTTGCTGATGGGTGACGAAGTTGAAACCGTCACCTTGGCTACCTGCTTCGGTGTCGAGGTCAGAACGAGATGTAAGTACGTTATTGGTTGGCGCCGAGGTGTGCCGGATCAAAAATTGTTGCATCCGCGCTGCTCGATGTTGTGACGAGCTGAATTGCTTGAGGTTAACTGTTTGTCCATTTTGGGCAGATCACCAACGGGAGGAGCGGCCGTTCCGTTTCGTTGTACCATACGGTACGGCATTGTGTAGTCGACATTCACCATCGTACGAAAACAGCGGCCGCCACATATTATCGTTTGCATCAGCGCGCATCGCGCCAAAATACCCGGGCAACACAGGAGCACACTGCTAGTCGGCACTGCAAACCTATCCAACGTTTTTCTTCATCCCTCCGCCTCTCTGATGATTAGTGTAACCAGCACCATTCGGCTCAACCCGCCACGATCGCGATAGAGATACCCGAAGGCCGGAGGATCTATTTGCGCGCAACCGACTATTTTTTATCTCACCGGCGTGTTGGTCACGCGTTCAGCCGCCTCCAGGAGTAATTGACTGGCGGGAGTGCTTGTGTCATCGGTGACACACTCGGCACCAGCAATCCCACCCGCTTCCGTCCCATGCGATGACACGTTTGGCGTACCGCGAGATGCCGTCCCTCCTGTCACCGATTTCCCTTGGATTTGTTTATCACCTCCGTCAACACTCGGAGATTCTGATCCCCCGTGTCTGCTCGAGGCGGCGCGTCGATCGGCATGCGAAAACTCCGCCCTGATCCAACGTGCGGGCAGCGTAGGCGCATCAATTGGATGGAGGGGGTGGGAAGTGGGCTGGGTTATTGTTTGGGTTTGTGCACGCCGCCACCGAGAGGGCTGTGTGGTACAAAGTGACAAAACAAGTGAAAACGATGCCGAGGGTTCGGCGTTAGAGCAGCAGCCGACCTAGGACGCACCCACACTGCCTCGTGTGCCACTACTGGGGCACGCTTATCACTCGACAGTTTTTTAGTAGCGGAAAGGGCGACCGGCCACACATGTAATATTTATTAACACTTTTTTCCTTTCACTGTAATATTTATAACACCCTTTTCCCTTTCACGGACAACCTATGCTGCTGTAGTTATATCCTGGCATCTTTTAAAGGAAGAGACTGAACTGAAGCGGGGCATCTAGGTGTATCATGACTGCGGAGACTGGGGGGAAAGGGTGGCGACGAAGACGGTCGGGGTGGTGGGGGGAAGGGGGTGGGGTGGAAACGATGGATGTGGATCGTTTGCGAGGATGCGCTATTTTTATGCTCTTCATTCCGGTTCCACTCAGACTCGAAGAAGATGGACGGGGCTCCCCTTTCCCACTCGCTCTGGTTTCGGCCTTCCACTCTCGTTTCGCATGATCCCTCCGTTCGTTGGCCTTTGTCAAATACTTTATTTAAGCCTTGCTGCAATCGCTTGCCGTGCTTATCTCTTATTTATTCGGTATGCGCTGCATTGGATCTGTGGCGCAAGTCACGCCCTACTTTATGGTAAAGTGAAGAACCCTGTCCGTAATGACGTAATACTGCTGTAACGCTTCATAAAAACGTGGAGTTATTTCACGTGTTATGACATTTTATGTGTGAACGCGAGAAGACGCGGAAAAACATCACCCAACGTGATGTTTTTCTTCGTGATTGTTCCAAAGCGCTTCACTTTCCAATGCCGCGAAACGTGAACTAGAATTTGGTGTTAACCCTTTTTTTTCCTTTTTGTTTTTGCTCATCCCATTGATTATCTTTGCAATTTTATTTTTCCTTCTCCCTCCCTAGTCGTAACTCAGATCCGCGGTCACAAGGCAGGCTCTTCGCCTCCCTCCCCACTACGGTACGTGCCTTCATTTTGATCGCGATAATTATTCAGCATGTTTCTTCCCTCGTCGACCAGCGTCGAATTTTGCTTACACACGCTGTTAATAGGCGCTATCCGCTGTCAATTGTTGGCTCAAAATAAGGAGCCAAATGTCAGGGCACGAACCCATGACGTCGACCTTAGCAGTCTTCAAGGGTGACCACTACACCACCGGGGCTATCCGCTGTCGATTATCGGCTCAAAATAAGGAACCACATGGCAGGGCTTGAACCCATGACCTCGACCTTAGTAGTCTTCGAATGAATGTAACCACTACACCACCGGGGCGACCGGCACCGGTTAAAAAAATAAACCCCGTAAATTCAATCCAAGTAGGTTGTTCCCAGAAACGTGTGCGCACTTCTAAAGGGGTTACGGAACAGATGTGGGAAAACGCGACAAAAAATAAACACGAAACGTGACAAGATGCTTTGGCGATTTTTTCGAAACGTTTCACTTTCATAACTCGCGATTCTTCACGCTGTCAAACGTGAAACGTGCACCAGAGTAAGTGTTCTACACACGAAACTCCACCTACTCGAAGACTTGACGACCCATGCGTTGCGGTTAAAGACAGGTCACTTCCTCTTTTCATCCCCCTTCAAAGCCTTGAGGAGACGGCGAAGGCTTTATCGGTGGCCGCGGGTGTTTGGCTGGTAGGCCGACTGGAAGGACTCTCATATCCACGTGGAATGCTTCTTCTGATATTTTTTAAGGTATGGCGCTTGCCCGAGGAGCAGCCAAGCCCAGTCCGGCAGTTTTATTGTATTAGAGGCAAACCGTGCGAGCTGGTTCAAGCGGAACACCCTCTCTTTTCTCCCCCGCTGATGCCGCTTGCAATGTCTGTTCGATTGTCACATTCGGTATAACACTGACCCTCATGGACAGCGGAATAAAAAGTCTACTTTCGATTTCAAAATACCAGGTATGAATTTAGGGAAAAAGCTACGTCCAAAAACGGTTTCCCTGCTATCTCTCCTTAAACAGATTACAACGTGCCCAAACTTTGCTAGCTGGTAGATGTTGATATTAGCTATTTTACAACATGTAGTTTTTAATCCTCTCAAAGCCGGCTTTTGATAGTCTCAGCTACACGGCCCCAAGCAACCGGCCAATGAAATGCCTATTTTTTAAAGTTAAGTGAGCCGCTGCCAGGTACTTGACGGCATGGCTGTACAAAGTTTCGCGCAGGTATTCTATGACTAACTGAGTAGGATCCATATTAAGTAAGAAGTAGCGCCCAAGGTCGACCCTATGCTGAAACTGGGTAATTGCGAGGCAGTGCCGTAAATTCTGCACGTTTTTCGCATACAAGTTTAGATGCCCACGCCGTTTCTTCTAGTTAGACCCTGAATGTCTGCACACGTGTTTTAGGAGCCCCTTCCGAAGCGATACCGAATAGGGAGGGGGGAGGTATTTGTTTTTCGCCGGAAATTTAGAGCCCCAGGAGTCCAACCTATCCCACCAAAAACAACTCAACACATTTAAGAAATTATACATAAAACCAGCGTCCGTTAACGTGGTAGCAGTGGCTCGTACAATACGTGTGGAATTTTTCGGGGTCTAAGACCAACTATTATGGGCACTTAGATTTAGGTCCCCAGAACTGGGTTGGGGTTGTTATGCCGAATTTACGGGTCTTGCAGGGTGGGACGGTCAAAACCACCGGTAGACTCCTCAGGATGCTCCCCGGAGTTTGCCGAGAGCTTTCTGGGGTAGTTTATCGTTTCTCAAAAGTTGTAGTTGGACTGTTCATCTATGTTGCCCGTTCTTGAGGACACGATAAAAAATGAGTGAAAAAATTCAATATTTTTTACGCCCCAGAACTGACGAACGAGACCTTCCGGAAAAAACTGATCGGTTGCGCCAAACATAAAACTGGGACCCTGGAAAAACGAAGAAGTGTCCCCAAAAACCCTCGGAAAACTTCAGGGTGGGCTTTGAGGAGTATATCGGTGTTTTTGTTTTTCCAGCAGAACACAGCGGGTACACTGGGCCTATATGCTGGACTGCCCGGCAAAAACCTTCTTGCAGATCGTAAATTACTCAGTTGTGAGGACCGAAATATATATTTTCCCATAGCAGTTGATTTAATGAACTTGATAAAACGGCGTGGACTCTGGGCAGACATAATTTTTTGCGCATTTAGCTTGATTTAGTCTGAAATGAACCATCTAAGGTCGATAGTTCTTCAAGTTTCGTTAAGAATACGGCCATGAAGCTTTTTTAATGGCGCACAACACAACATTTCGCTATATACTTGACGTTTAACGACATGTATGTGCGTTTCTGTCTAGACACAGCGAGCAGTATGATGAACGCTTTGCATGTCTGTTACAGCAGTTAATCGCATTTTTTACGCTATCGTATCATATATCAGTACTATTCGCCCTTTCTTCTTAGAGCCCGGGACCTCGACTTTGCTTCTCACGATATTTCTAAGGTTTCCTTAGCCTCTCCCCCCCCACCCCAAGTGTTTCTTGCTCGTATATGGCCGCGGGTGTTACCATCCATCCCCCTCTTTTTTTGCAAAGAAAAACTCCCCTCTCCCACCCCATCACGCCATACTATTTATACATTAGCGGCATATACGTATTTACGAGGCTTCCCAATTGAGGAGCTCTCTATCTCACCCAAAATCTAACGAAGAGAAAATCTGTAATTACAACGGCAAACGCCATTCCACACAAATACCAAGCACTTTCCCCCCAAAACGTTGAATGCAAATCTTAAAGGCGTTAACCCAATGAACAATCTCCTGACCTAAATTCTTAGCTAAGGTATATACCAAAACGACGAACATAGTGAAACACAAAAAAATAGGACTCCAACGGTATTGGGTTGTGATAAATAGCTTGGTAGAAAAGTGCCATACACCTATCTTAGCTGGCGTCATACGTCGGACGACAGAGCAATGCAAGGTGTGGTACAGGATTGATTGCTGCTTCGTCTAACAATTGCCCCTTGCTTGCTCGACGACGTTGCTTTCCATGACTCTGTCCCCTTTTCCGGTACAAAGGTCAGCTGACACGTGCTGCGGTAGAGGTGCACCATTTTTTTTCTGCTTCAGAAGATTTATGCCTCACCCAAAAACTGATTTTAGAGTAAACTGAAAGTGTAACTCGATGAACAAACCCATGGCCTAGGTGTAAACAATATTAATAACTTGCAAAAAAAGAATGACATTCCGACGATTTTGGGTTAAAGAGCCCCGTCATTTAAAAAATACAATAGCCAAGCAAAAATGCTATTAGTATCGTAGCGCGCGCCAGCTATTACTAATACAGGCTGGTTCACGTTAAAATGGCCAAAATACGAGCCAGGTCAATGTCCACACCGCTTTTGCGAGTTTGAGTCTGATTTTTGCACACGCGTTCTATACACCTATGCCAAAAAATCGAACGACGGGGTGTTTTGTTTTTTTCCCGTCAGGTAGTTTGCTATCATTTTGTTTTGGCGATTTTTGGGCCTTAAGGGACACCAATTTTCTTGCGGAAAAAACGAAAACGAAACACCCTGTCATTTCACTTTTGCCAAGGGCAGATAGAACACGTATGCCAAGTTTCAGGGTCTAATTAAAAAAAATAGCGTGGATATTTAGACTTTTGTGCGAAAATATTGTATAATTTTACGGTACAGGCTTGAAATGACTTGTTTTCAGTACTAAACCGATCTTGGGCAAGACATTTTACTCTAAATCGATACAACTTTGTCGGATCTTCGAATATTTGTGCTAAACTTTATACAACCATGCCTTGGGGTGCTCGACGCCGGCTGGTTTAAAAAAAACAAATTTTGGTTTTGGGCCGATATTTTGGTGGCATACAGTTGAACCGTGAAAATCCGATTTCGACTGGAGAACAAAACAACAAAAAAAACTTGATGCTTAGCCAAAGTCATAATCTACCATCGCGCAAAATGCTGGGGTGGTTTTATAATTTGCAGGAGAGTTAAAAGGGAAGCCGTCCGTGAGCTTTCT
>JBBMKB010087495.1:0-11673 GCA_037833945.1 Alaria marginata
CTATGTGACCCCGGATCCGAGCTACAAGGAAGATGGAGAAAGAAGAAGAAAGAGCGAAGATAATAGATGGGATGAGCATACACGTACAACTACTTTTTATCCGTTCTGGCAAATATCGAAATATTAAATATATCGTATATATATGTTTTTTGTTTATTCGACGAAATTTCCTTTTTATCGATCTCACAGCTGAGGTGTATTTTTTATTTTTCTTAATACATGTTTATTGTTTATATCTCGTACATATGATAAGGACGGTTATTAATATTGCTTTCCGCTTTCAGCCTTTAGAACTGCACCCATCGGCATTTCGGGTGCAAAACTATTGGAATAATACTAGAATTACCCCTGCAGTAGTAACCGCCGAATTTCTGTCAAGAAACAAGTGACGCACCGAGAAGGCTTACACAGTACACGCGCATGCCTCCGCCTCCCTGCGTGGCACACGCCGTCAAAGTCGACATGGCCAAGGGTTTAGCGTAAAAGGCACAACTACGTACATATACAGCATGTGTACGATAGTCACAGGAGCGAAGTTTCACTACTTTAGCAGGTATATCTACGAAGTATCATACCAGGAATACTATGGATACATAATCGGATCAATATCAACATAACAAATACCAGAGCTTTCGGTCGATTTGTCACACGCAGCACGCAGCACGCAAAGACGAGTTGCGACGAAATCTCCGATCTCACAGCTTGATATATACCTGGTATCGTATGTCTTTTCTAATTTATATCAATACCAGAGCTTTCGAAAAACACTTGTTTGCCTTTTCCGTCGAAATTTGAGATTTCGGGCATTTTTCAAAAACCCTCGAAGATATGACACAATTCGATGCGCACTCTCCGCGGCGACCCTTGACTGCTTGCCAGAAGGACATATTGACTTTCTTGCCGTGCATCCAGCGGATTGGACTTAATGGGCTACTTCGACGTATGTACGACATTTACTGTTTTTACTGGCATACAGTAGTAGCCCCTCTATAGTGCTGGTTGTGTAGTGCCGGTCGCCCACTTCAGTGCCTATTAAATCCCTTAGCACACATGGGAACAAACAGTAGTAGCAGTATGCGGGGTAGTGCCGGTTACCGCTATAGTGCCGATATTTTCGGTTCGCACCCATCGGCGTTATAGAGGGACCACTACATTAGTTCATATACCCTGGTACTATTCATAGCAGGGGAGTCATCGGCCCATATCATTCACGAGGACATATATACACCCCCCCAAAGCACGCGCGATCGAAGTAATACACGCAGCTTGCAAAGTTGAGTTTCGACGAAATTCTCGTTCTCACAGCTCAAGTGTCATTTTAGTTTTTCTAAATACAGTATATTACAACAGTATATATAATATGTGGAATTGGTAGGATTGGACCTCTTTGGGCAGGTACTGTTCTTACTGTCATAGCTCATATTCATATACCAGGTGGAGGATTGGTATCATGGGGTTGGACAAGTCTGATCCCGGCTACGACGAGCCCCATACTTGGTCAATTCCTTGGCGCTCGCTCGGATGCGACCAAAAAAACGTGTTTACTTTTCTTCCATGACTCTAGTTTTGTCATATACAGCATACGAACTTCTGTTCCTTGGAGTACGACGGGCTTTGACCTTGTCTGTTCGTTCCATCAGAGAACGGTCAACAAAGACCCAGCCCCCCTCACGGCTTTCTGCACGCCCGCGGGCCTTTTTTTTCGAGTGGCTTGCGATGTCTCAAAGGGAGTAGTAGCAGCACGGCGCCGGAATGGTGTTGGAGACGTGAAACACTTCATCCCAGGGGGACGGGTCAGCAGAGCAGTGTTGCTATGAGCGAGTGACAGGATCGGCTGTAATATGGTCGGCATGAGCGACACTCATCACAACAGGAGAATATGTGTTTCGACGCCACATCGGAAGATGTATCGGGCACTAGAATCAGACGCTATGGACGATGCTATTCATGTCAGCAGCGCTTACAACATATTCGAGAAACCCCTTCATTGGTCAACTACTGACATTTCGGGATGTTTCATTGGTCAACACACGCACAAACGTAAATTTGCACTTGGCACCCTGATCCCACCCAGACCTGATCCCACCCCCAAACTCACCCCGGGTACAAGTATATTAATAGGTAACCGCCGGCAGGGCTCACCAAGCACCCCGATCCCACGCCGACCAAAATCGAGTGTCGGCAGCAGCAAATCGAAGGTCAGCCACACAGCCAGGAAAAACGAATCTCGAATAAGTGGTAAGGTACCCTCGACGCTATTGCCCTCCTCTGCACAGGGCCAACCACGACACGCCTACCGTGTGGATCGATGGGCACGCCTGAAGGCCCGTCCCTGCCACCGGCTCCTGCCGTGTTCTCCACCTTCTCCACGGCGGAGGCGTGGGCCAACGCCTCTTTGGGGCTGCTTGGCGCCGCTAAGCACGGCCAACACCAACAGCACGGTCGGGCGCGTGGATGGACTCAATGCTGCTGCTGCTGCTGCTGCTGCTGCTGTAGCGATGCAGTGTGGACTGGAGGGTGAGGAGTCTGAGAGGACTTGGTGCACATGGTTCGACGCGTGCTCGAAATCGGTGCCGCTGCTGAAGCGATGCAGCGCCAACTGGAACACAAGACGTGTCTCAGGACTTGGTGCACCCTGCACGGTGCATAAACTCCTGTATAAGACGCTTCGTTTTCCAGTTGAAGTGCATCGCTACAAGCAGAGGCATCGGTTGCATGCACGCGTCGGAGCGTACTGTTTGTGTGTGCACTAGCTACAGTAATCCCAAGACTCTTTTGTCTCTCCGTTGGCGCTGCATCGCTACAGGAGCAGCAGCAGCGGTTTCATGCACGCGTCAGCGTCAGCCCGTGTAGTTGGTGTTGTTGGCCATAGCGGCGTCGCCAGGGGTTATGAACCGACAACGAAAATGGCTCGGTCGGTTTCGATCGATTTTTCTTTAAAACCCAATGATAACCGAAACCGAAACCGAATCTGAACACCGCTCGGTCGGTTTCTCGGTCGGCTTCAACCGGCGAAAAAAATGACCGGGGTCCCGTCAGAGGCGTTTTGTGGGGATGTTTTCGCTTCACGTCCCATCCCAATCCGGGGCAAATAAGGGTCTGAGCTGGTATGGGGAAGCAAGAAGTCCATTATGCGCACAGCATTCTCCGTCCCTCCCTTTCTGCTGCCCCCCTCCTCCCTTTCTCGTTCACGATTTACGCAAGTGGAACCATTTGTAAGGTTTTCGTTGTGATAGGGTGGCATTTAGTCGGACGTGCGTCATGTGTTATATATCCGTATATATGTAAACATAGTTCTAAAGACTAAACTATGAACTACCTGGTATTATACAGTAGTTTGCGCTGGTTGGTGTTACCTGCCCGGTGGCTAATCGTGTTTTCAAGATGTTTTTCCCCTTTTCAGCTTGCGACACACCCGGGATTTCAAGCCACATCCCGAAGGGGAACCTTGTAACTTCTTTATATACTGTTCAAGTCCTCTGGACCCTGGCGCGCTCAGCCAGTACATGTATACGCCAGAATACCAGCATACTGGCAGTACATGTATACCGCCAGAATACCAGCATACTGGCAGTACATGTATACCGCCAGAATACCAGCATACTGGCAGTACTAGTATACTGTCAGTACACCAGTATACTTTTTGCATACTGGCAGTACCAGTATACTGCCAGTACACCAGTATACTTGTAGTGGCAGTATGACGAACAACCTACAGCAGTAGTACCGTATACCAGGTATGACAGTGTATAACCTCGTTGTTGACTGTGCTAAAAACCGGACTGTTTCCTGTTTCGTACTTGAACACATAACCGCGGGAATGCAGCAGCAAAACACCAACAAATATTACAGTCCCATCTACGATTGTCACGGCTTCATCGCCAGAGGGCCGGCCTCTGGCGACGTCCAATCATGAAGCAATGGGCGAGGCACCACCGACACGTCTCAAACTACTGCTGGCTGCACAGGGCAGAGTACAGAGGCTCTGAGATGTTACGTGTTTCTCCTGAACTGCTGATGCACTCGTGCGACTACAGTAGAATCGAAGGTCTAAGGGTTTCTGTACAAACAAGCAGTGTTCCAAAAAGCAGGATCGACAGAGAACACGGAGTTTTCGAACACTACTGTAGGTAGGTTTGAAAGGATGCAAACACTCACTCTCGCCGCCTCCAGCGACTGATCAGGGTTCTTCGCGATCTTCAGGAAGCATCGATCCTCCAGTGAGCGCATGTTTCCACCTTCGAAAGGTTCTGTACGAAGCTCCGAGCAAGCACCAAGCACCAAGCAGTTGATCTTTATCTGCCCTTCCAAGGAGGGAGTTGCAAGTGAACTTAAGCGCCGTTTGGGCGGGGATTGGGAACCAACGAATCAATCGCTCAAAATCAGATCAATACTAAAATCGAATGAGTTTTAGAGGATTTTTAGATACCTGCCCAAAGAAACAAATAATAAAAACGATAGGTATTATTCTACAACACGACCAAAACATATTTCAATTTCAACTTGCACTCGTAGCCCGCAGCTCTTGTGTTGACACTCTACTCACACGGCAAGCTCTCTGCGGTCTCGGAGCTAAGCAAGGGGCGAGGCGAGCGAGCAGCGTGCGGAGGGTGGCTAGAGAGCCTCTTCGTTTCGGTATCATCAGCTCTTGTTCTGGGTACTACGTACGTACGCTCAAGATTTCCTCGAGAGGTGAGAGAGGAACAAACATATCTCCATGTATGTTCGAACTGAGCGGGTCTGTGATCCACCAAAAGTTCCCACAGCAGTGCGGAGGCGCGAGTGTGTCTGGTAGTCATCTTGTGGCGGCGTAGTTGATCCGAAGCTGTGCCTCAGATGCACAGCCTGGCCATGGCAAGCAAGACTGGCATGCCTGTGTGGTCCCTGTTGCGATGTCCCCGGCGAAACGTAGAGGCACACAACGAGCCGACGTCAAATAATCAAATTTTCGCATGTGTGATGGTGAATCACCACAAGCAACCCCTTCACCACACTCAATTACAGTAGTACGTATTGAAGAAAATGTTTCTCAATTCATCCATTGTGAATCACGGAGCATCTGATATGATTGTAAAGGCAACAGACACAACATGCAACATTGATCAATCCAACCTAAACAGAACGACTCGATGTTCAGCAATCCGCTCATCTGTGACGTCCTCGAGCCTCGAGCGAACTGTGATCGGGACTCTTTACTTTCCTTCCTGGCAGGTTACGTTATTCCCTGTCCACTACCCCTGTTTCACGACTCTATCACACGCGCGCATCATGATGTGTCATAATGTGTCTCCCAATCAAGGTAAAAAACACATTGAAAAAAAACGCAAAAAAAAAACAACGTATTTTTCGTGCCTCTCTGTCTACGATGATTTTTGGCTTTCTGGTGGTTCGTTTGTCGAACAGCTCCCGAAAAACGCGGTATCGCGTGCCTGTACGGCGGTGGTATTGTAGTATATAGACAGTGATGGCTTTCGTGTCGACACCGCATCTTGGTATCACAACTTTGCAATAATTGTGGTGCTGCTTGGCCCGCCATGTATATAGCGATTATGCGAGTTAATTTGAGAACAACAACTATATAGCAGCTTGGAGACGATCTCGATGATGGATGATCGATGCCACTTTTATTTCATCTTCCAACGCAGACAGAAGACAGCACAAGACCGAACTTCGAGGAAGGAAGGAAGAAGGAAAGAGGATACGTAACGTGTGTGCGGGAGAGAACGAGCCCGCAGTAAAGATACAGAAAACCCCGCGTCTGACGCCTTTAGTGAGTGTCCCTCTCATTCGTGCGGTGCCCTTATAATGGAAGACAATAATACCCGCACTAAAGTGGAACCCCGAACAGTCCCGGGATAGTGCGGTTTTCAGCTATTATTACCCCTTTAGAACCCCGAACCCCGTCCCTACACTATTATCAAGTAATTTTGTCCCCAAAAACGGGTTTCCAGTTGTAAAGGGGTTAAGGAGAAGGTCGTGTCAAGTGACAAGTGGTTTTCACCGCACTAAAATAGAACCCCGGACTACTGATACTGCTATTAATAAGTGTATCAGCCGCACCAACGCGGGACCACGACTGCTGCTTAGTATCACTGGTCTTGTTGATTGTGCGGTCGGTCTGCTTGCTGTCTGTCTCGCCATCTCCCGGAAGATGAGATGTCGAAGAAGGAAGAAGCGATGCTGCAGTGATGAAATTGTTTTTTACGAATAATACGAGTTCTGGTTTCAGCATTCTGGAGTGTGCCTGTGTGTGTGTTTGCGTCCCATTTATTCTGGGCGCCAGATGTTTTGACAAACCAGCCGGGGTCACACACAAGCAAAAGGGGAAAAGGTACGAGTAAACACAGAAGATTTCTCTCCGCCTTTCCTCCTGCGGTGCTTGCCTTATTTTTTATCGCGAGAGGGGTCCAGCCGTCCCTTTCCCTCGTCAACATTTTAAGCCGAATTTTGTTCCCTTTCCCTCGTCAACATTTAAAGTGGAATTTTGCAATTTTGTTTACTCACGAACAAAGTATCGCTTTCTACGCTAATTGCGATTTTTTCACTCCGGAGAGAGTCGAACCCGCAACATAGCCGTCAGAAGGTTTACGAGGTTGCCAGCTGAGTCACTGGGGACGCCAGCTGGAGTAGCTATGCTGGAGCACGAACAAGCCCCCCCCACCCAGCTATGGTCTTATGACTACGGCTATGCAAGAAATGAGTACACCGCCCCCCCCACAGCCCGCAGGGATATAAGAGGGCAGGGAGCGGAGAGCGGAGAGCGGAGATTAATCACGTACTCTGAGTGTGCCCCCCTACATAATGCGAGTCATGAGCCCGCCGCTTGAACCCACCGCGCCATCCCCGCCGAAACCTCGGCAGTCTGACCAATAATTGGTCCAATAAAAACAAGTCCCGGCCTAATAATGTCTCATTACGACCACATGCCGCACGATTAATAACAACAACGTGTCCCAGCCGCACTGCCGTCCCCTTTGCGGAGAAGAAATGTACTGGTGGTGCTGCGTACCAAGTGCGTACTGGTTTACCGGCGGTGCTGCGAGCTATGAATAGGTGCTGCTGCCGGTTCCAAAGTAGTTTCGTTCGTTCCATAAGTTCCGCCGTCGGCCGGACCCACCGACATCGACGCATCTTCAGTATCAACGTATCGTTACTCTATTGTAGATTGTAGCGTACAGATATCATATCATACTGTCTATAAATACGTACGGTTTATATGATACATACTAGACAACAAAGGACGGACGTATCATGTGAATCATATCATACGTAGGCTTGAGACAGCAGCAGACATTATTCTTCCAGAATCCAGCTTTCGACGAGAAGGCCGTTCGTTTTTAAGACTTAATATTAATATATTCTGTTGTTTCGATTCGATCCGTTCTCCCGTTCTCCCGTTCTCCGTTCTCTCTCCTCCCCGCCCCTTGCGTGCCCCGATGTATCCCAAGAAAGGTCGTAGGTTCGGTTCGGCGCTCTACATAGGTGTACGCGTGCCAGCTCCCCTGTGTGCCTTCTTGAAATTATTATTTTTCTTCGCCGAGGAGGAGACAAGACCGTGCGCACCAACCCCGAGGGGACCCGAGGCCTCCTCAAGGCATCTTTCTTTTAACCTTCTACTCCGTGAACCCCACCCACGTTCTTTAGGGACACCAACAACTTGGCATTAGTGTGAAAACAAATCCAGCTCGAGTGCGTACGTACGGAAGTACGTAATAAAAAAGGGTTTGTTCATTCGTACTCGTAGCGCATAAAAATATGCCTGAAACAAGGGTGATGGCAGGCACAAAAAGAGCGATGGCTCGCCCGACCGCGACGCGTTTCTCGTCCGCATCATTGCTCAAGATTTCGCTCCTCGTGGCTGCTATGGGAGGGGGGACGTTCCCGGGGCTCCCACGCCACCCGGGAGCGTCTTCTTCTCTGGTGGTTGGGGCGGTGGACCTCCCTTCCTCCATTGGGGAAGGGGGTAGTGATCACCCTAGAGCGTCTCCGGACGCCCTGCTACGGCACTACAGGCCGTTTAGCTTCGGGTGGATGAAGGGGCTGGTGACAGACAAGACGGGGTGCAGCGATTGGCGCACGGTGGGGTACGCTTGGCGACCGGAAACTGGCTTTGCCGGCAATATGAACAGTGAGTGAACAGCCGTGCTAGAGCAAGAGGGGGGGGGTGGGGAGGTGAAGAGAGGGGGGGGTGATTTCTTGCATAGCCGTAGTCATAAGACCATACACCCTCGCATCCCTACAATGCCGGGAGCATGTCGGGTTTTCACCGACCAGGCAGACATCGCGTGCACCAAGCGCGAAGCGCCGTGAGGTGTTCGGAGAGTCGCATGAAGGGTGAGCTGCATCCTACGAAGAACCCCTCGTAAGGACTTCCGCATCCTTTGCGTACTTTCTTGCATCTGGATGGCGGCTTCGAATTAATAGATTTATTTTCTGATGTGGCCACTTCCAGAGACATCAATGGGGATACTATGTAACTGCCTCGTAGGTGCCTTACCATATGCACACTACGTGAGATCATCCCCCTTGCGTTGAGTTAAGGTTCTCGACTCTCCACAGTATGATCTGACTCGACTATCATCTCGGTTACCGCCAAAACATAAAAACGAGAAGAAAAAAAACGGTACCCTGGTGGTCTAGTTCATGTAGTGAGAGGCGTGTTTTACTGCGTCGTTGCCAACCGACGCCAACCCCACAAGGAGGGGGTGGTGGGGGAGTTGAAAACTTATTTTGTTCATGTTTGCATGGACGGTTTTGTTCTCTTGGAGGTGTCTGCGTGTTTGCCCACTGGTATACCGTACCCTCTGGTTGCGTACCCTGAGCTGTATTGTTCCGCAGGAACACCCCGCTTGTGTTATACACGATGGTGCACCACTTCGTACAGGTAAGGATTTGTCTCCGATTAGAAAGTTGATTGAGGTCATGAGGTGGGGTTTTCAATGCCCCCGAGACAAACATCTCATGAGACAGCACTTTCTCCTTTCGCCCCTTGACAGACGCTGTCAAGACGACGCCTTGCCAGACAGCCTTTTCAACTAAAACCCGGGGATACGAAGCCCAGATCCCCGTTTCTTGGGAAACCGCTGGCCATATCATAAGATTTATTTCGGTATACTCTGGTATACTGAAAACATGTATTTCTCGTTACTGCGAGTTTTGTTTTTTGTTTTTTATCGTCATTTTAATCATGCATCATATATACGTAGTACGTACACAACGCGCAACGCTGAACGAGCAACGGCCTGGTCAAAGCATATATAACTGGGGTTTCCACACAGATAAGTAGGCTACGACGGTGGCAGTGTGCGGATACTGCATGATATGGTATGATGTGGTGTACCTGGTATACGACAATGCATGAATGGCAAGGGAGAGGTAGCGTGTATTCTTGTTCTATATTTCTCCCTTCTTGTAGTTCAACTTGTTGATTTTATCATTGCTACTCGCCTACTATATCCCAATAAGGAATCAGCCCTGTGTGCGGTATCTCCACCATGGTTTGTCGTTTTGTTACAGCAGTATTCTGTTATTTCGACCCAACGACACCCAGCCCCCAGCACACCCAGTGTCCCTGCGCGTACCACCTGGTTCTTCTCAGGGAATTTGCCTAAATTCGTAATTTTTCCCTGGGGCTGTGCCTGTGGGGCGATGTGTCATGACATATAAAACTATTACAACCCCACCCCCCCCCTCCCCTTACCGGTATTACAACTATACACCAGGTATATCATAAGCTGGAGCGTTCCACAGCCGTCAGATTTTGTCCCTCTCAAAACGGGTTTTATAGTTTCCGTGCACAGATTGTTTAGCATCACCCTGTTAACCCTGGTGCTAACTAGCACTAAGGGGAGCCGCCGACCTATATATTTCATGAGGACATACACACCCTGTAATACGCGCGATCGGAGTATCAAACACAGCTTGCAAATATGAGTTTCGAACAAATTTTCGATCTCACAGCTGGAGTGTATTTTAATTTTTGATAATATATAACATAGACTATATCATTAACATTATATTAGAAAAAATAAAATGACACTTCAGCTGTGAGATCGAGAATTTTGTCGAAACTCAACTTTGCAAGCTGCGTGTAATACTTCGATCGCGCGTGCTTACGGGGTGTGTTTGTCCTCGCGAAGGATGTAGGCCGGTGACTCCCCTTCTAGTACCAGGGTATATACATACGATATAATATATCATCTGATACCATCATACCAGTACAACACTAATTTTTGATCATATGTTTAGACTATATCATTTGATACCAGCATTATATATTAAGAAACATGAAAAACACACTTCATTCAGCTGTGAGATCAATCAAAAGATAAAAAGGGAATTTCTTCGAAACTCAGCTTTGCAAGCTGCGTGTGATACTTCGATCGCGCGTGTTACGGAGTGTGTATACCCTCGTGAATGATACAGGTCGGTGATTCCCCTGCTGATATGATACCAGGGTCAACAGGACTCAGACGTTCATCCTTGTTCTGCGCACGGAAACTATATAACCCGCATTACAATAGTTCCGGTAGTTTGGTCAGGACGAGTGCACGCCCCTTCGTCCAGTATAATTCCATGGTATTTCTATATTTCCTTCTCCCCACGACCTACTATATTATACGAAGTATACATACCAGGTATATATTATGCAACCTATATACGACGCACGACCCATGTTTCCATCGTTTGCATCCGACAATCATGGGGTAATAAAAAACAAAATGTGAATATTATACCAGGTATGAACGTCAGTAGTAACAAAAAATGACGAATAAACAGAAAATGAAGACTACTTCAAGCTACAGCAGTACCTAGCAGTTAAGAATCTCCTATTTTGGCTAAAGCTCGCGGCTTATTGTGATGTCAGCGTGGAGCACAGGCTCTCGAAGGCGATTATATTATAGATTTAGAGTAGCGTCCTTGCTGTTGTAGTATTAATTGTACTAATTTTGGCCCAATCTTCAATATTCTGGCCGCAAGTTTAGGGTCGTTATCGACGTCACTTCATCCCCTGCCGCAGAGTCTCTAATGTTTCCTTCCTTCATTATTACGTGTGTCCTTCCTTCATTACGTCCATGACAGATGTTTTACGTACAGAGTAGTGTTCCCGCTTTCCACCTAGATCGCAAAGCCGTGTTTCCATTTTGGAACACACTATTCCTGCTGTATCCCATGATCCCATGCCTCATATTTCTCTGGCCCCCTCGTCCGGGCGCCGTTTTGAGTCCGAAAAATATATTTACTGCTGTGTTACTATTAACTCATCTGTACTACTAATAATATGACGATACAATACTTGCTGTTCACGAGGGTATACACCCCCCGTAACACGCGCAATCGAAGTATCACACGCAGCTTGCAAATATGAGTTTTGATTCGAATTTCCTTTTTTTCGATCTCACAGCTCAAGCGTATTTTTCATTTTTTCCCAACAACAGCTGCGGTCTAAGGGTGGAGGAACCTGCTGTTGGTGTTGTTGTTGTTGTTGTTGTTGTTGTTGTTGTTGTTGTTGTTGTGTTGATGTTTCCACATTAGCTGATTGCTAAAGTCTAGCCCGTGGCCGTGAAAAGACACAAGTAGTCCACAGTATCCATAGGCAGGAAAACAAACAAAGTAAACCTCAGTCTGGGTCCCAGGAAGATAACCAAAGCTCACGTCACCTTACCGGCGACC